>JADBJO010012091.1:43827-51327 GCA_016801955.1 Conus betulinus
ATCATGGGATTGAATGTTGCTGATTAAATTGCATCGTGGCTGTGCTTGGTTCTTGTATGTAATTGGTTTGTCTGTCTTATTATTCGAATTATTTATTTATGTTTTTGTTGTTGCATGGTGGTCTTGCGTTTTTTCGCTGCATATATTGTGTTTTGGCGAAGGCTGTTGGGTTTCAAAACATGTCCGCAACAAAGAGAAAAACACAATATATTCATCTGCATCGTGCCTCTGTTATAAGTGCTCATGCGTTATGGTTGACACAACTTGCCATTTCATGACCATCAGAGGGATTCTGCACAGTTTCTCTTGTCATAAGGCGTTCTTGCCATCATTCCCCATCAAATTGCAATGTGCTATTACTAACATCGAATACCCATTGAAATCGGTAACAGTAAGTTCACAGCATTTAAGGCATTCCACACACATGCCGTAACCACTTTTAATTTCACGGTGGGGTGAACAAAACTGCAAGGAAACAAACAAACAAACAAACAAACAGAGACAAAGGATAACCACATAAACGTACGGTAAGTTGGTTCCTACATCATCAGAGATAATGGAAACATTTTCATTCTTGCCAAAAGTGCAGGTTGTGCTGCAAGTTCAAGGACGGCACAAAAGGTCAGTGGAAGATTCGAAGGTTCTCTGATGCACGTTGCGCGTGTTCTACTTTGGTATAACTCAAAGCCTCGCTTTGATATCCTGGAGAAAAATGATGTGTGAGTTCTCTTTCTTTTTTCAACCCCCCCCCCCCCCCACCCCCCCCACACCCCCTTCCTCTTCTTCCCCGACAAAAAAGACATGCACATCAACATGCACAAGCAGAAGGGAAAAGAGGTTTTTTTTTTTTTTTTAAATGGTGATAGAGCTTTGCAAATGAGTCACTAATTCAGAGAGAGAGAGAGAGAGAGAGAGAGAGAGAGAGAAGGAGGAGGAGAGAGAGAGACAGACAGAGACACAGACAGACAGACAGGACAGAGAGCGAGCGAGCGAGAGCGAGGAGGAGCTGAGAGAGAGAGAGAGAGAGGAGCGAGAGAGAGAGAGAGAGAGAGAGAGAGAGATTCACACACACACACACACCACACACACACACACACACACACACACACACACACACACACACACACATGCATACGCAAACACACACAGGAAAAATAAAGGCAATAAAAGAAAGAAAGAGACAAACAAAATGACACCCACAAGCAAAGCGGTAAACGCAAACAAAAGTAATAACAATAACAGCAAAAGCACTAAGCTAAGCTACACATGACTGCCGCAGCGCACAGCAAAAGTCTTCAGAGGAAAATGACCGCCGAACACGAAACAGCGTCCAAATGTGCCACACTCCAACATTCTCAGAGAGAAGACTCGTTTCCCTGTGCCTAAGGCGCTCTTTCTTAAATTCATTCTTAAGTGAAGGCTGAATACATGGAACACTAAATGTTCTCATGGTATTACTTGTGTCTGCAAAAACATTTCTGTGCATCATCTTTGTTTGAATGCTCAGTGTTGACCTCGCTCTATCAGGAGAAAGGTATTGAGATGGATAAGTTTGATAATGTCAATACTGTCTTGTATGGTCCATATGTTGCTGAAATTGCCATGGGTATTTCACAATCGCAGGTTGCAAAAATTTTTATAAAGATCAACAAACTTTGTATACCACTAGTTTGTTTCACTTATGTAAATATGCATAAATAAGACGTGGATTTGAACGTAGTTATATGGGATGATAAGTGAGTGTAGGGGTGGTTTTTGTTGTTATTTTTAAGTGTCTAATCATCCGACGACGATTAAAAAAGGCATTGAACAAACCACTAGAACTGTGAACTGAACTGAGTTCTGCTGTCCGTGTCCTGAACGCACGTTGCAAACGATGCCGCTACGGGAGCAGGAATGAAGGATGCGCTCTCCAGATAGAAAGTACTGGACTCTCTGTATACTGACATGTTTGTAAAGAGACACAGCCATAGGACGAACCAGTCATGAGAGTAAGAGAGTGTGTCCTTGAATGTACTAACTTCAGTCTGTGCTTTTCTATATTCTCTGTCCCGGTCTCGTTCTTGATCACTGTTTTTCTGTCTGTCTGTCTGTCTGTCTGTCTATCTCTCTCTCTCTCGGTTTCTCTCTCTCTGTAATCTGTCTTTTATCACACAAGAGTTTGCACGTGCCAGTAAGTGTTTCCTGACTCGCTTGGAACCCAAGCAAAACCATGATGCAAAAGTCGATGTCCTCTGGACACAAATGCAAAACAAACCTTGCAGTATCGCCACAATCTTGTCCCGCCTACATTGCCCGTGAACTCGATGAATTATGGTTTATTGTCACCAACATCCCACACTGGTTTCCATGGACAACCAGGGGGCAGAGCACAACAGAAGAAGAAACAAACAGTTCGTCACTTTCTTGTTCATTTAGACTTCCTACTTTACCCAAGGTTGTTCTTGCCACATCGCTACTATGATGAAGACTTTGATATTCGAACGTCAAAAAGGATGGTGATCAAGACAAAGTAAGTATTATCCTAGAGAGAACAAGAAGGAGAAGAAGGAAGGAAGAAAGGAAGGAGGAGGAGGAGGAGGAGAAGAAGAATATGAAAAAGAAGAACAAGAACAAGAAAACAAGAAGAAGAACATGAACAAGAAGAACAAGTACAAGCAGAACAAAAAAAAAAAAACCCAGAGAGAGAGAGAGAGAGAGAGAGAGAGAGAGAGAGAGGGAGAGATCTCAAACACACACACACACACACACACACACACACACACACACACACACACACACACACACACACACACACGTGTGCGCGTGCACGCGTGTGCAATAGAAAATAAAGTCAATACACTAACACATGAAGAAACTAACAAAACGAAACGAAATTCTCACGCTAGGAGGTAACGCGCAAAGAAAACAAGAACAAGAGTAACAGCAAAAAGCACTCAGCTAAGCCACACACGTGACTGTCGCAGCGCATAGTGAAAGCCTTTAGAGGAAAGTGACCGTGAAGCACGAAACAGCTCCCATATGTGCCAGACTACAACATTCTCAGAGGGAAGACTGGATTCCCTGATCGTCTCTAGGATACACATTGCAGACGACACAGCTACAAGAGCAGGAACGAAGGATGTGCTCTCCCGTTAGAAATTTCGGACTTGATACATGTTGACCGTGTAGTAAACAGAGAAAGCCGCAAGAGGGTCCTCAATGATAACGGAAGAGTTTGTCCATGAGTATACTAACTTCATTCTGCGCTTATTTATAATTTGCCTCTTTCTCGGCGTTGATCAACGTCTCTGCCTCTGTCCCCACTCTCTCTCTCTCTCTCTCTGTTCCTCTCTCTCTCTCCCTCCCTCTCTCTCTCTCTCTCTCTCTCTCTCTCTCTCTCTCTCTCTCTCTCTCTCCCTCTCTCTTTCGACAAGAGTGACTGGTATGATAGAGAATGCAAATTAAGCAAAGCAAAAGCAAAAGATCTGCTCGTATACTTTAGGAACACAAGAGATGAAAAGGACAGTCATGCTTATTGTGTTGCTAGAAGAGAATATAAAAAACTTGTTAAAAAGAAAAGAAAAACAGTACAATGACATGCTATTGGAAAAACTTGTCACCAGTGTAAAGAGTCAAAGAGAGTTTTGGGAAACTGTGCATACAATACCTTTTAAACGGAAACACGTTCATAATAACTTAACAGTTGAAGACTGTTTTAAGCATTTCAAGGGTTTACTAGAACTAGAGGAAACAGGAGGTACAGTTTATCCGATAATGATCAAGACTATTCTGAGGAAGATGGAGATGAGACGATGGCTATGAATCGCCCTATATCAAGAGAAGTGGTACTGCTTGCAATAAATAGGTTAAAGAATGGTAAAGCTGCTGGTCCAGATGGAATCATTGGGGAAATGTTGAAATATGCTGGAGGTCGGGTTGGTGACTTTTTTGTGAAATTTTTTAATGCCTTGTTCGACAAAGGTATTTTTCCAAATAACTGGACTGATTCTGTAATACTTCCTTTATTCAAAAAAGGTGATGTGAATAATCCCAGTAATTACAGAGGCATATCTTTGTGTGATATCAGCAGTAAAATATATAGTGCAGTTATAAATAATAGACTTCAAGAATGGGTAGAAAAATATAATTTGACAGGTGAACACCAAGCAGGATTTAAAAGAGGATACCCAACAGTTGATCAGATGTTTACCTTGTTGGCGCTAATACAAAAACAGTTTTGTTTCAATCGTAAGTTATATGTTGCCTTTATTGATTTTGAAAAGGCGTTTGATTCAATAGAAAGAAACTTGTTGTGGCCAATCCTTTTGAAAAATGGAATCAAAGGTAAATTGTATCAAGTGTTCGTAGCATGCATGTCAATGTAAAGGCTTGGGTCAGGTGTGGTGCTAATCTAACTAATTACATTAACTGTACTCGTGGGGTGAAACAAGGTGATGTATGCAGTCCTGTTTTATTTTCTTTATTCATTAATGAATTAGCACTGGAAGTAATAAGAGGCGGTCGACATGGTGCGATGTTTACGTATGACTACTTTGAGCTGTTCATATTGCTATTGGCTGATGATGTTGCTTTGTTGGCTGAAACAGTCGTTGGTCTACAAACCCAGATAAATAGTTTGCATCGCGCAGCGTCAGCCTTACGTCTAAAGGTAAATATGGATAAAAGTAATGTTGTTGTATTTAGGAAAGGGGGGGCATTTATCTGCATATGAAAAAAATGACTTTCAACGGTATAACTATGCCTGTCGTTAATGCATATAGTACTTAGGAATTTACTTTTCTACCAGACTTAGTTTTGTAGCAGCTTGTAATAACCTTTCGAGTAGAGCCAAAAATGCCTTGTTATGTATTTTGCAAAAACTCTTTAAGTTGAAAAATAATTCCCTGCATACTTTTCTGAAACTGTTTGTCGCACAGATTCAGCCAATAGTACAATATGGTGCCGAGTTATGGGGGTTAGAAAGGGCAGCTCTGCAATGCGAAAAGGTACACTTATTTGGGCTCAAGAGATTTCTAGGAGTTGAACTGCGGACACCCAATGACCTTGTATATGGCGAAACGAACAGGTATCCTATTTACATAAATTCTGCCATAAAATGTGTTAAGTTTTGGTTAAAATTGACAAAGAATGCATGAGAGCAGATTACCATACAAGGCTACCGTATGTTGTTTGATTTAGATGAACGTGACAAAAGAAACTGGGTCTCAAATGTTCGTTGTAAACTGTATCTGTTTGGATTTGGTTATGTTTGGTTGAATCAAGGTGTTAATGCGACTGGCGATTTTCTCCGAGTCTTAGAGAAAGACTAATTTTGTGCAGGTGGCAGGAATGGAATTTTCATATGGAGAACAGTGAAAGATTTATGTATTACAGGTCCTTTGTTCTGTACCTGATGTTAAAACTTATTTACAGCTAAATCTGGACAGGCACTTAAAATATATAACAACTAGATTCAGACTTGGTATTTCTGAAATTGCCGAGCATTATTACCGTTATCGTTCTCATAGTGAAGCAGATTTGATATGTCCACTTTGTAGAAAGGATACAGAAAATGAAGTGCATTTTGTGTTGTGTTGTCCTGCCTTGCACAAACTAAGAGCTCAGTATCTACCAATCAAGTTTTATAAATTCCCAAGCCAGTTTAGATTGGCTCTTCTTATGGCATGTACTCATGAGCAAACTGTTAAAAAATGTGTCAATTTATTTATTCAAAGCATTCAAATTGCGATCGTGTATTCTGTCATAAAGTATTATTTCGAATATGTATTTGTTATGTTTGCGTGCAGTTGCTCAGGTACTAAGATGACTGTAATTAACCCGCAATCCCCTTCACGAGGGGCTATGGCCTAAAACGTAAATAAATTATCTTGAATCTTGAATCTTGAATCCCTCTCTCTTTTTCTGTTCCTCTCTCTATCCTCTCTGTCTCTCTCTGTCTCTGTCTGTATGTGTGTGTGTGTGTGTGTGTGTGTGTGTGTGTGTGTGTGTGTGTGTGTGTGTGTGTGTGTGTGTGTGTGTGAGTATGTCTCGAATCACATAAGATTTCGCACGTGGCAGTAAATGGTTCCGGACTCTCTGGGGAAACTCATGCAAAAGTCAGTTTCCTCCGGTCACAAATGCAACAGAAGCCAGACTGTCTTTCAGATGCAATGTATCACCTCAAGCGTGTCCGTCTACATCGCCCCTGAAGCTCGATGAATGGTCGTTTATTGTCACGAACATTCCACGCTGGTTTCCATGGACAACCAGAGGGCAGCGCACAACAGAAAAGGAACTAACAGTTCGTTACTTTCTCTGTCACCTATTCTTAATACTTTGCCCAGGATTGTTTCCCGCCTCATCGCTACTATCACGAAGACATTCATGTTCAAATATAAACAAGCACGTTGCTAAATACAAATGAGCCAGTATCTGACAGGAAGAGAGAAGAAGAAGAAGAAGAAGAAGAAGAAGAAGAAGAAGAAGAAGAGAAAAGAAAAGAAGAAGAAGAAGAAGAGGAGGAATGAACAAGAGAGAGAGAGAGAGAGAGAGAGAGAGAGAGAGAGAGAGAGAGAGAGAGAGAGAGAGAGAGAGAGAGATTGCGTGTGTATAAAAAGAGAACCCTCGCGTGTGGTGGGAATACATCGAAATGATGACGGGACTCTTGTGTTGATTTTGGAAGCAGACTGAGAATAAAGACCAGCAATCGCATCACCATAAACAGCAACAACAACAACAACAACACAACAACAACAACAACGTAAGGGCAGACAATTACTGCCTGCATTGGCACGACAACATTAGAAAGAACAACATGGTGTCAACGACAGCAGCAACAACAACAATTACAGAGGAATGAGAAGACAGCTGAAAATCTGAACGTGATTAAGACAGGCGTCATGATCATTCTTGTCCGTGGCGATTGGTGTCAGGCTGCTCCTCTGTCGCTCAGGGCAGAGACACAGACGATGACTTTCCCAACGGGCCGCACAAGAAATGGATGTTCTTGCTGACAGAGGCAATCTTCCCATTCCTCTGTGTGTTTATTAGTGTCTGGAAGAAAAGCACACGGGAAGAACTAGGCCATGCTTTGCATCGACAAAAGCAGGGCATCTCAGCGTCCCTCTTGTTCAGCTGTTTACTAATCTAAACTCTAAACTCTAAATACTAAAGTAGAAATAGTAAACTCTAAATACTAAAGTAGAAATGGTAAACAACCGCAGGCACAAATGGAAATCGTTGTCAGCAAACATACCCTGAATAACAACCTGAAAAAAAAAAAAAAAAAACAAAAAAAAACACGTGCAGCCAACCCGCACGTGCAAACAGTGACATTGGGCCCTACAAGCTATATAACATCGGCGGTAGGCGACCCAAAAAAATCTTCCTGAAGAGAGCCGTGTGCTCGAAACAAATTTGAAGCGTTTTAGAATTCCTTTTAAATCTTTGTTTTTAACAGATGTTGCTCCCCAAGGGATTGAGCGCTTTAAAAATTTACCCAGGCATATTAGTGGTTTT
>JADBJO010012091.1:53827-56327 GCA_016801955.1 Conus betulinus
TTTGAATGCATGGCTATCAGGATATAAGATTTTGGGGGAGGGAGTGGGAGGGGGACCCCCCTCCTCTCACATTTCCACAAGCACACACCACTCATTCCCACAGCAATGTCGCATCCCTAGCTTTCCATAGCACTGTCTCTTTTCTTGCCTTTCATGAATATAGTGTCCTCCATGTCTACACGCATTTATCAGAGAGCGCTTGCTGAAACGAAGAGAACCTTCTGCAGAAAATAACGGCGCTGAGTCTGTCGATTATCTCCCCGTCTCCTCACAGCTCCCCTATAACCCCGAAATTGGGTCGTTGAGACACCACCAGTGACCACCACACAATAATTCCCCATCTGGTTGGTTCTCTGTGGCCCTCACACAGGTCAGTTCAGACAGATCTGTCCACTCAGCGATGTTGTCTGCTGACTAAATGGAGCTCAATCGACAGCCAGACAACAGATGTGCCCCCCCCCCCCCCCCCCCCCCCCCCCCCCCCCCCCACCCGCCCCCCAGTTATTATCCCCTGGCCCCTCCTCTTCTGCTACCTCACTCCAGCCCTCTTCCCCGCTGTCATCTCCTATAATGAACAGCACCGCCATATTTGATACACCAAGCATCCGGATCTTGAATAAATTTATCTCCCTTTCCTCCCAAACAAACGCTCACCCCTCTTTTATTTAATGCTTAAAAAAAAAAAAAAAAAAAAAACAACAAAAAAAAAAAAAACACAGGCATTCATTCTCTGATTGTTGTTGTTGTTTTTTTTTTTTCGAGTCAGAAAAAAATGTAGAAAAAGTAGCAGGACTGAGAACAAGGAGAACAATAACTGGTAGGATGGTTTGTGACCCAGAGACAAATCCATTAAATTAGGGTATGGATCCACGTTACGGGCAGGTTTACGAACTTTCATTTTTCATCTTTCTTTACTATCATTATTATTGTAAAAAGGCCTTTTTCAGAAAAAAAAATGAACAGATGTCATTGGGGAAAAATGACATCAGCTTTGTAAGATTCATTAATATAAGTTTGTGAGATCATATGTTTATCTAGATTAAAGCTCTGGGGCAGTTGGAAAACGACTGTCAGATACTGTCCCGAGTTTCCTTCAAGCTGCGTTTGTATTTGCATGAAACCAGGTCTCTCGCTGTCCCTCTCCGTCTCTCTGTCTGTCAATCCGTCTGTCTGTCAGAATCTCTCTCTCTCTCTCTCTCTCTCTCTCTCTCTCTCTCTCTCTCTCTCTCTCTCTCTCTCTCTCTCTCTCTTCATTTTCGCATCTACCTTAGCACTTCGCTTCTGTCTGTGTTCTCTTCTCCTGTCCACATTATACCATCTGTGCCATAAAATACCTGTGTGTTTCTGGCACCTGTCCACATTATACCATCTGAGCCATAAAGTATATTTTTTCACCTGTCTACATTATACTGTCTGAGCCATAAAGTACCGGTGCTTCTGTCACCTGTCTACATTACACCATTTAAGTCATACATTTTTGAACGTTGAAAATAAAGTATTTTTAAAGTAAAGTGTTTTTTCTTTCACCTGTCCAGACTATACCATCTGAGCCATAAAGTATTGAACGTTTGAAAAAAGTGTATTAACGTGATCCCGCTACAAGTCATGTAGGGCTACTGGAGTTCAAAGAAAAAAGAATTTTGTTGTTGTCCTTGTTGTTGTTCTAACATGTTCCAATGCGAAGTGAAGTTAAGAAGCCCCCTCAATCTTCACACAATTTGTCTAACCTCTCTTCGGGTATCTTCAATGTATCACACGACAAGACGCCTTTAAACAATTTATACCCAGAAAATGAAACTTGGATTACTCATTACTCTCTCTCTCTCTATCTCTCTCTGTAACGCAGGCCTAGTGCCCACGAAACCAAGACCCACACCCATTCCCACTCTTACTCTAACACTAACCCACTAACACAGTTCCATTTCCAACATTTAATGATACTTCATTGCACAAATCACACAACAACAGAATCACACGAAACAACAAACATCACAACGCATATGATGAGGAGGACGGTGATGAGGATGATTATGGCGAGTACCAACCAGAATGAATTAATTATAACTATAGCACAGGTTGTGAACAGAGAAAACAAAAGCAAACGAAAAGATGTGCAAAAGTCCAAGCCCCGCGCCCGGGACAGGGCTAACTGCTGGCACTGTGGGGGATGGTAGCACGCAGGCAATGTAGTCCTGCGAACGCAGACAAGAATTGTTGAGCTTGGGGCGTCGAAGTGGTATGAAGATGAAGGTCTCAGGGCGCAGTCTCCAGGAGGATAACTTGCTGAAGGAATGGCTGGTGATGATGAAGGGGAAGTGGAGGACTGGGGATGGATACTTCATATTCAAGAAGAACAGAGTGAAAGGCCTGGAGACAAAGCAATATTGCCGTAAGGGAGGGGAAGTGGAATATTTTAGATGACTAAAAGTAACGAAGTCTTTCCCCAGCTCTGGTTTCTCCATGTAAAAGTTATGACTTTGGTTAGCATCTCCCTTTCCTC
>JADBJO010012092.1:0-5000 GCA_016801955.1 Conus betulinus
GAACCCTTCTTCTGGTCCGCTTGACATTTCATCACTGACAGTTGTAGAGCTTTCGTGTGTGTTTGTGTGGGTGTGTGGGTGTGTGTGTGTCCCGGTGTGTCGATGTGTGTGTGAGAGAGTGAGTTGAGAGAGAGAAGACGAGAGAGAAGAGAGAAGAGAAGAGAGAAGAGGAGAGAGAATAGAAGAGAGAGTGTGTGTGTGTGTGTGGTGCGCGCGGTTGCCTCGGGAGTGGGCACGCGCGCGTAGTGCGTTTTCCTCTCTTCTTGACTGAAAACAATCACTATCATATATAACCAACGCTCTCCATTTTCAGCCATTAATTGAAGGACAGAAAGGAAAGACCTTAGGCCAGAGTTCGTGGCCGTCCCCTCCTACCCTCACGAACTATACTAGTCACATAAAGTTTAACACAGTTTACATGTACCCGCATAATTTCCAAAATATAAAAGCCACGATTTTTGAAATTACAGACAATTAAACAGAGGATGGGTCGAAAATCAAAGTTCGTAAAATCTGTTCAGTTCACAAAATCATTTCAATAGTGGGTGTGGCCACCGCCATTGGCGAGACATTCCACGCAGCGACTCCTCATCGAGTTGACCAGTGTTCTGATGACCCTCTGAGGGATTCTCTGCCATTCCAGTTTGCAGCATTTGGAAGAGATCCTGGCGGTCTCTGGGAGGTGGATGGTTCTCCTTCACACGTCTCCCCAACTCATCCCACATATGCTCGATGGGATTGAGGTCGGGACTATACGCCGGGAAGATCATCCTGTTGATGCCGGCCTGCACAATGAAGTTTTCGGCCACCGGGCCCTATGTGGCCGAGCATTTGTCGTCTTGGAAGACTGCCATGGGTCCTATCCGTTGCATGGTCGGAACAACGAAAGGCGCCAGGATTTCATCCTGATAGCGGATGCCTGTGAGGTTTCCATCAATATGGTAGAGTGGTGTCTTGTGGTGGAGGCTGAAGGCACCCCATACCATAACAGATCCTCCCCCAAAGGCCCTGGTCTGGCGAACAGCTGCATCAATGTAACGTTCACCAACACGCCTCCAAACTCTAGTTCGGCCGTCATTGTGTTCAAGACTAAACCGCGACTCATCTGAAAAGAGGACCTGGGACCACTGTTGTTGGTTCCATCTCACATGACGATGGCAGAAAGCTCGGCGAGCCAGCCTATGGGCTGCTAGCAGTCGTGGTCGAACAGCTGGGCGACGTGATCTGAGGCCGAAGTGGTGAAGACGGTTTCGTATGGCTTGACGGCTGAGGATGGTGTTATTTGCCATACGAAGCTGCCTTTTTGGATGCTGGTGGAAGTGGTATCCCGCTGCAATAGGGCCTGCCTCTCGATGAAACGATCTTCTCTGGGAGTAGTCTGCCTAGGCCGACCTGACCGTTCTCTTCAACGCTGTTTGGTCGCCCTAAAACGTTGATTCAGTCTAACAATAACTGAATGATGCACACCAAGTCGTCGTCGCGCCACTTCAGCCTTTGCAATGCCATCTTGTATCCACGCAATCGCCCTGGTTTTGTCAAAGGTGCTAAGTTTTCTTCGTGGTGGCATGGTGAGAAAAGGGCTGACAGTAACCAACCCCACGCTTAAACAGCCAAAAGAAGGGGCATAAAACTCACTTGAGAGACTGCTCTTGCACGGGAAAAAAAGAATTTTTCATTTTACACATCTTGTGTCGCCAGCAAGCTTGATGCAAAACAGGCACAGTTAACGCAACTTTGCACTTTTTATCCCGCGCGGTAACGAGGTCACCAAGACCCCCGTGCGCACTACCAGTTGACACAGGCTGGATTACACACTGCTGTGTGAGATTCCATCATTGGTTGCCGCATAACAAAAAAAAACAATGTTTTTTGAAGGGATGAATCAACCCCCTGTGTGCAAAGGCCTGTGCTTAACTTTATGTGACTAGTATAAATACATTTCACTTACGGGGGAAAGTAACGCTTTCATAATACATCGTTGTGCTCCTTTCCTTCAACAAATTAACTACTGTTCAGAACATGTGTGACAGGGATACAACACATGGATATACCTTTGATAGCAGTTAGTTTAAATCAGCACACACGGTCAGCTGACCGGTCAACACAAAAATCAGGTTACAGTCAATATTATCGATGGGTCATTAGATTCTGCACTAAACTAGGAACAAAACTATGAAGATAAACCTTTTTTCATACTCAGTTGATAAACCGTTTTTTTCTTTCTTACTCAGTTGATGTGTGTGTGTGTGTGTGTGTGTGTGTGTGTGTGTGCGCGCGCGCGCGCGTGTGTGTATGTGTGTGCGTGTGTGTGTGTGTGTGGTAAAGCAAAAAGGAAACAGTGGGGGTGGGGCAGGGTTTATTCTGTCAGCCTGAGATGCCCAGAAATTTGATTCAAACGAGCGAGTTCCAGCATTTGACCTGGTTTTCTAGGAGTCTCAGAGGTCACATTCACACATTACTCACGGTCACCCTCTCTGTTCCTCCCTTCCTTAATTCCTCCCGCAAACATGAAGTATAGCGGCCCCTCACATTCGACACTAAATCGCCTTCACCCCCCCCCCCCCCCCCCCCCCCCCCCCACTCACACACACAAACACACACATTTCGACACTTACGCTTCTTCTCGTCCAACGTCATGTACATGTCGGGCACCACAACACTTTAGCAGAGCATGTTTAATGGCATCTGCTTTAAACAAACAGCCTCAGATTCCTGTAGTAAACAAGCCCTTGCGTAGGAGGAGGAGGAGTGGTGGTGCACAAAAGGGCGTACCCCTCATTAGAAAAAAAACAAAAAAAAAAAAAAAAAACATACACTGAAATGTCAACAGACAAGTCCGACCTTTTGTTTTACCGGTGGAAAGAAAAGTTGTATTTCAAAGGACAGTTACTTGAAAGTGGTTTGGGTGGCAAAACTTAGGTTTAGAAAAAAGGAGAAACAAAAAATTAAACAGGTGGATTAGGTACTGTCTACCTCAAAAAAGCACGATTTAATTTAAAAAAAAAAAATCGCTCACTCACTCACCGTTCCAGTCTTTGCCTGCATGCATTGCAAAATGGCGCAGTCCGGTGACGTTGAACGGGAGAGATTTTGTCGCGAGTTCATAAAAGCAAGTGCTGATTGGACGACGGAAAATCACGTGACACGACAAACACCCACAGGTGCTTATGTCACGTGTCTTTCATGCCTCCGTGCGTGTCACGTGCGTATCAGGCAAAGAGTTCGCTCATGTCCACTTCATTGACTCTGTCTGCAAGTCCGACACTTAGCCTGCCGGCGCTCACGCGCTTGCATTTGTATGAGTGCGTGCGTGTGTGCGCGCACGCGCGCGCTCGTGTATGTGCGCGCGCGTGCATCTATGCGTGCGTGCGTGCGTGTGTGTGTGTGTGTATGTGTGTGTATGTGCGTGTGTGTGTGCGTGTGTGTGTGTGTGTGTGTGCGTGTGTGTGTGTGTGTGTGTGTGTGTGTGTGTGTGTGTGTGTGTGTGTAATGCAAACCCTGTCAGAATCGAACTTGAAACTCTGCAAACGAACAGAAACGGTTCAATTTAATTGTGAAATCGACTTTAAAATATTTGTAATCTGCGAAGTAATTGCATATGCTTTGTTACACTGCTGAATAACTCATTCTTTATCCCATACCTACTTTACATTTTCTGAAAAGATAAAAAAAAAAAAAAGAACGCACACAAGCAGACTAAACATGTTTCCCTATTAGAGCGGGGGGGGGGGGGGGGGGGGGTCGGAGAGGGGGGTTTATTGAAAAGAAGAAGAGAGGCCGAAGAAAGAGAGAGCGGGAGACGGGATGAGAGAGAGAATGAGTGTGTGTGTGTGTGTGTGTGTGTGTGTGTGTGTGTGTGTGTGTGTGTGTGTGTGTGTGTGTGTGTATGTGTGTGTTGTGGTGGTGGTGGTGGATGGGGAGGGGGGGGGGGTCACTAAAGGAAAGGAGAAAAAAAAAGGTAAAATACGATTTCGCCGTGAGTCACAGCGCTGGGTGATACGAAATTTTCAACAGTGGCAGTAATTATAAGTAATATCACATGAGTTTTCGCTTACAACGAGTATTACTACTTCTGGTATGTGTACATTTGAAATGTACGTGCTATTGCTGGGGGTGCTTCGTCGCGGCTCTTACTACAACAACAAACTACAACTACAGCTACAACAACTACTACTACTACTACTACTGTTGCTGCTGCTGTTGCCGTTGTATTCTTAGTACATCACAATAGTCATGACAACACGATCTAACAAAAATTTTGTCAACAATGGCGCTTAGCACGTACATCTTCACACATCTTCACACTCTCTCTCTCGCTCTCTCTCTCTCTCTCTCTCTCTCTCTCTCTCTCTCTCTCTCCTCTCTCTCTCTCTCTCTCTCTCTCTCTCTCTCTCTCTCTCTCTCTCTCTCTCTTCTCTCTCTCCCTCCCTCTCCTCTCTCTCTCTCTCCATGCCCAACAGTCGGAGAAGTCGTAAACAAAATGAAATGGTGATGGGTAAGGGTCAGACCGCTTCTTGGAACAAACAATTTTTGGACAGCTATAAGACTTGAAGCCAGGTCTGCCTGGCAAACAGAGGGAGGGAACTGATGACAGATGGAGGGACCCTAGTATGAAAGGGAAACGTTGGCTGTAGGCGTTAGGCCTAAAGAGGGAAGTATGTACAGATGGAGGTCAGAAAGAAAAACGTTAGTCGTATATGGTCTTGGCCTAAAAGAAGGGAGTCTGTAGATACGGATGCCAGCAGCAGAACAAAGATGAAGAGGTGTGGACGGACTGAAGAGTTCACAGTGACACGCTGGAGCCTGGTCTTCAAGCGACTTATTGATCGACAGGAGAGATTGGGAAAACAAATCCTTTCTTCGTCGTGCGAGCAGCGACGGGAAACAAAGGACAGAGGTGCAACAGAAATATGGTAAGCGGATCCGGAAACACGTCACGCAGCACAGTGGATGTTCATGGAGGATAGATCACAAGGACTAGAAAATGTTTTCCATTATCT
>JADBJO010012092.1:12500-15000 GCA_016801955.1 Conus betulinus
TTCTGTACACCTTCTGATTAATTCTAACGGTCGTTTTGTTTGTTTGTTGTTTGTTTAACATGTGCGTAGCCGTATGTGGTGTTATAATGGTTGCCACAGGCACACACACACAGGTGGTGGTGGCGGTGGTGAGAATTTGGTCTTCATTTAAATAACAGACTGCATTTGCATTCCATTATAAAGAGAATGATAGCGTCAACTGATGATGATGAAGACTATGAATATGATGATGATGATGCTGCTGATGATGATGATGATGATGACGACGACGATGATGACGACCAACGGCTATATAACGGCCCATAACGTTTTTTTCTTTTTTTTTATGGAATATCTCAGAAAGTACTTGGCCGATCTTTCTGAAAATGTGTAGGTATGTTCATTATGGGTCACAGATCATGGCTGATATTTACCAGAATAGCCGTCACTAACGGCTCTAACGGCCCAAAACGGTTTTTTCCTCTTTATGATCACGCGTATTCAAGATAAACTGGTAGTACGTTTATATGCTTTGCATCTTGCTTTATGTTTTCAGTGAATGTGGAGTCGCAGAGCTCTCGAGCGAGCCCGGGCGTGAGAGAGCCGTCTACCTGATGTGTCCATCTTTCATCGTCCTCGTCAGCGGATGAATATCATTGGATGGACTCTTCTTCCGTGTTACCCGAGCGTCGACGATCATCAGACACACGGTTCCTGCGTGTGGTTGTCAGCCAGTGCGGACAATTTGTGGGAGTTGTATGTGCATGGAAAAGCACAGACGTGATACGAAATCCTCAAGGATTATGATGTGGTGAAACACTTCTGATTTCGGGTTTTCAACAAAGATTTATTTTAATCTGCGGTGGCTTTCATAAGACAGTTCAAAGGTATGTGTGGTATGTTTTTAAAAAAGTTTGACCATTTCAGCAAGAGTCTGGTCACTGGTTTCTGTAGTATTTACAACAATGTGTGCACTGTGATTCTTATTGGATTTTTAAAAATATTATTTTTTAGGGAGGAAGTGAAAATTCTATTAGTATTTACGAAACATAGTGATCTGAAATGCTACAAAATAAAATCGTCGTGTATCTAGAATTCTTTGCAGGAATTTAAAACAAAAGTGAGTTTAGTTTATCAAAGCCATTGTAACTAGAATCTGGTTTTAGCGGATTCTTAAGGATTTCCTGTTTAAAAAAAAAATGTCGCACAGTCTCATAGCTGTTAGGCTGAAAAACAAAAGCATTACAAGAATACCCTGAGAATTATTCTAACTAGATCTTGTAAGAGAGTTGCCGGCAAAGGTGAGAGATGATACTTTTTATTTTTAAAAAAATGATGGTTCCTGATTTCTCTAAACAATGTAAAATTAATTAATCATGAACAGATTGAAAGGTTGTGTTCCACAGATGCGATCAGCAGAGCTTGAATGATAAAATCTTTGCGTCTAACTTAACGCTTCAGTGACTGTCATCTGGAGCGTGTACCCCAGCCAGTCTACAGACTGTGACGTGTGTAAGCTGTTTTGAATTGAGCGTATCTACTGTCAGAGACTAAACACCACTCTGCTGCCAACATAGGGCGTACTTTGATACCAGTGTGAACTTACTGGCTATCATTCAGTCGTCGCCATAATCCTTCCTTCTCTGGCTGTACTGTACACATCCTTCGGCGCCCTGCCCTTCACAGGAGTAACGGAGTCAACTGAGGATTTAGCAGCGGATTTACCCAAGTATAAACAACCGACATCTACTGTGTGACTGCCCGTGGGAAGAAGATCCACGACGCTTTGTTAAGTACCACAGAACACTGGGTAAAATCAGCCCACATAGCAGAGTGGTACTTGTGTTGTTGTGAAACGTGTTTCTTGAATCACGTCAAGTGGTGCCTGTAAAGGTTTTTCAGATCGTTATATACCCATTGTTTTTATTGTCTTACGTATTGTGTGTGACTTTGATCAATCGTACTCCAACTCCATTTTTTTTTTTTAGAAAATAAATTGAATCTTCAGAAACCTGCTGTGAGTATTTGGTTGTGGTCAGCTTCTCCTGGAGATTAGGACACGTGTGCAATCCTGCAGTTCCTGAAGTTTCCAGTACCTTCTGCTTGTGGTGCCACAGTGTTTCTGTTTTCTTATTGGAATACTTAATTCACCTGGCTTGTCATCCAGAGGAATTCTTTCACATTTTGTGGTGCGAGTGTTTTGACAAATTTTCTTCACTCATAGTGGATATACCTTCCTTGCCCTTCAAAGCATTTTAGCTCTTGTTCACAGTCAAAAAAAAAAAAAAAAACTGAAGGAAAGAAAAGACAATGGCAACACGAAGATGTTCATTCGTCCATCTAATGTGTGTGCTGATTGTATTTCAATCATCCACCCTGACTTGCGCAGGGAAACATGCCAGCGGCAATTTCAGACCTAGAAAGGGATTAAACTCCCACCGGCATCCCACGGGAAACAGGATACATTCCCACGTGCACCAGAGACAGGCCGCTTACCCCATGAGACGACTGTTTTCCAGCC
>JADBJO010012092.1:22500-27500 GCA_016801955.1 Conus betulinus
AAGAGACAGAGCAAATGATAAACTAACAATATTGTTTTTTTCATCTTCACATACACAGGCCAGTGACCTGTATCATTACAACACATGACCTGATGGAGAGAGAGAATAAACGCGGATGGGGTGGGGGGGGGGGGGGGGTGGATGTGGGGGAGGGGGTAGGGATGGAAGGGAAGGGAAGGTTAGGAAAAGATGTGAAGATGGCGGTGGGTAGTGGTGGTGTGGCGAGCATTGGCGTGCCAGAAACGAGGGGGGAGGATTGTTCACAGACAGAGATGCAGGAAGATGAAGACGGTGAGGGGATGACTGATTTAATCGTTACCCAGGGAAAGATGCCTGAGACAGACAAAGATTTTTATTCATGGGGCAATCTATCTGCAAAAAAAGAAAACAACAACTATGATAGCAGAAAATGAGAGAGAGAGAGAGAGAGAGAGAGAGAGAGAGAGAACCACCACGATAGAAAGAGAAAAAGAGACAGATACAGAGAGAGAGAAAACAACCACGTGAGAGAGAGAGAGAGAGAGAGAGAGAGAGATGCAAAAAAGAAAGGGTGGGAATCTGCCAAACCACTCTAGCCATCTGTTCACAACATTTTTGTTCCTCACCTTCACCACGGATAGTGAATGCATTATGTGGACATCGTCTATAAAACTCTGACATTTGTAATAAACAAATGAGCATGAAATATAGTTATGCAATGCACCAATCCGACTTCTGTTATTTTCTTGGGAGGTGGGGGTAGGTGGGGGATGGGGGTGGGGGGTGGGAGGTAGGAGGAAGGGAAGTCATTGGCTCTTTGGGCATGCCAGGCACAGGGAGAGATCAGACACGTGTGATATATTCTCCCCCCCCCCCCCCCCCCCCCCACCCACCCACAAAAGAAGACAGGAAATCCCCCATTCATGGAGGTGTTGGAGAATTTGCCGCAGGGAGGTAACTGAGAATCGGGATTTCCCTGCTCAATGCGGTTGTTAGAGTGATTCTTCCTGGACTGTTTGCCTTTTTGTTTCTTCTTGGTGTCATTGAAGTAAGTGCAAAGAATAATGTGTCTATTTTTGTCGTTATTTCTTTTGGGGGGTTGTGTGCAATTACCATTCATTGTATAATGTGTCTTTATTTATCATCATATGCAGTCTTCTTTTTGCAAACAAACAAACAAACAAACCAACCAACAGACAAACGAACGAGAGTGGGAAGAAGAAGAAGACGAAGAAGAGTGAGAAGAAGAAGAAGAGAAGAGAACGAGAAGAAGGAAAGACAGAAAAAAAAGGAGGAAAGAAAGAAGAACGAAGACCGAAGGAAGGTCTTGTTTATTTCTTGGGGAGCGGTGCGGGGGAGGGGGGGGAAGAAGGAAAGAAGAAGGAGAGAGAAGGAAGGAAGAAGCCTTTGGGAAAGAAGAAGGGAGGAAAGGAGAAGACGAAGGAGAAAGGAAGAAGAAAAGAAGAAGACACAACAGGAAGAAGGAGACAAAGAAAAGGAAAAGAGGACAGAAAGGACATGGAAGAAAGAAGAGGTGAGAAGAAAGAAGGAAGAAAGAGGAAGGAAAGAAAAAATGAAAAGAAATTGGAGGGAAGAAAAGGATGCGAAGAAGACTGAAAGGACGGAGGAGGAGGAGGAAAAGAAGGGAGGAAATTGAAATGAAAGATAGAGAGAAAAAAAAAGAAAGAAGGATAAGGAACGAAGGAAAGAACGTATTCCTTTTTTTTTTTTTTTAGGAAAAAAGAAGAAGAAGAAGAAAAGAAAGAAAAGGAAAGAAACCAAAGAACGAAAAAGACAAGAAGAGGAAGAAAAGAAGAAGGAAAGAAAAGGAAAGAAAAGCGAAAGAAGGAGAAAAAGAAAGAAGAAAGAAGAAGAAGAAAGAAAGAAAGAAGGACGAAGAAAGAAGAAGAAGAAGAGGAAAGAAGACGAAGGACGAAGAAGAAGAGAAGAAGGAGGAGGAACAGGGAAAGGAAAAGAGAGGAACGAAAGAAGAAGAAGGAAGAAGAAGAAGAGAAAGAAAGACGAAGAGGAAGAAAAGGAGAGAAAGAAGAGAAATAAAGAAGAAGAAGCAAGGAAGAAGAAAAAGGAAAGAGAGAAGAACGGAAGAAGTAGAAAAAGTGGAAAAAAAAAGGAGTAGAGAAAATGGAAAGTAAATTATAGATATTCGTATCAAATTACAATAATCAACAAAAATAATCCAAACAAAAAAAAAACAAAAAAAAAAAAAACAGAAACCGATGACTTAGAAAGCCAAACGCTACTGTTGATACCAAAGGAGCCACATCACCACCAACACCAGCTCCTCCATCACCACTACTAATGCTACGGCGACTTCCCACTGGCTACTTGTATTTTTTCACTCAGTTTGGCTTCGGTGGGGGGTGGGTATGGGCAAGCACACAAGAGACTGTGCCGCTCACTGCTTTTTCTGCACATCCTGTTCTTGCAACTGTCAGATAAATCATTGTTTGTGTGGGAATCATTTGAGGAGGATAATGAGTGGAAGTATAATATTTGTAGCGAAAGGACATGTGCACACAATTACGTGTGAGCGTGTGCGGAGCGTGCGTGCTTACACACACAAACACATAACACACACACACACACACACACACACACAACACACACACACACACACACACACACACATACATGCACACGCACATACACACACAAACACACACGCGCGCGCGCGCAACGCACGCACACACACACACACACACACACACACCACACCACACACACACAAACACCACACAACACACTCTCTCTCTCTCTCTCTCACACACACACACACACACACACACACACACACACACACACACACACACACACACACACCACTCAAGTGCACACACGAGCCAGGGCGCATACACGCATACTTTCATGCACCGACTAAACGACAGATACAGAGCGAACGATAAATTGACTGTAAACATATGGACTCAATGCTATAAACAGGGAGAGAGTATGTGGCGTGGAGAGAATGAGAGTCTATAGGAGGGGGGGGGGGGGGGGGGGGGGGGGGGGGGGGGGGGGGGGGGGGGGGGGGGGGGGGGGGGGGGGGGGGGGGGAGGAGGAAGGAGGTGAAGATAGTGGTGGTGGTGGTGGTGGTGGTGTGGTGTGGGGGCATTGTGTGCGATAAGCGGGGTGGGGATGGACAGAGACAGAGACAAGAGGCACAGAAAGATGAAGACAGCGTGGGGGTACGATTTAATCATGGCCCGAAGAAAGATGCCTGCCAGCAGACAAGGATGTTTCATTCATGGTAGACCATCTATCCCCCAAAAGAAAACAACCATGATAGCAAGAAATGAGAGAGAGAGAGAGAGAGAGAGAGAGAGAGAGAGAGAGAGAGAGAGGAGGAGAGAGAGAGAGAGAGAGGGGAGAGAGGAGAGAGAGAGAGAGAGAGAGAGAGAGAGAGAGAGAGAGAGAGAGAGAGATGAAAAAAGGTAAAAATCTTAACAGACCGCTTTAGCCATATGTTCACAGCTTTTTTTTTTTTCTGTCCCTGTAAGCCAAAGATGGCGCAGGCGTTATTTCTCAAGTGTGGGGATTTATCCTATAGAGTCCTGGGTTCTTGTAACAAATCTGAAAAACAATAAAATAAAACTATGCATTGAGGAATCTGACTCCTGTTTAAGTTCTTGTTAGAGGGGAGGGGGAGCATAATTGTGATTTTCCCATTCAGTTTGTTAGAGAGATAGCTTCTAGACTATTTGGTTTTCTTCTTTGAGTCCTTTAGGCATATGCTGGAATCATTTGCTTATTTTCATTCATTAGTTCATGCGGAATTTCACGCAGTTGCCATATTGCAATGCTTGTATTTATTTATCGTTGTATTCATCTTTTCTGTGTCAAAAAAGAAAACGTTGAAAGAATATAAATAATATCAAATGTCAATGAGTAATGAAAAAGAAAAAGAAAGAAAGAAGAAAAAAAAACAGTTTAGCTACCAAAAATGTATACAGAAAATGATGACTCAAAAACACCCGCTAACATTGATGCCAATTAAACCACCACAACCACCACCACCTCTGCTACCACCACTACTACTATGGCTACTATGACAACTTTTTTGTACAATTATCTACACTTTTTTCCTCTCTCAGTTGAAAGAGGGGTGGAAAGAGTATTAACAGGAGATGTGGCTGTCATTGCTTTTTCTACACATCCATTCTCGCATCTTTTGTGGGTCTCATTTCTTCTGAAAAGCAAAGCCTGTTTCATGATGTCACAGACAGATGTGCATTCAGCCCCACTTTGCTCCAACTATCGGGGCTAAGTCCTCGGATTGGACTTCATATTCCCTCAAAGTTCTCAAATCAGTAGATGTGAGCTTTTCTCATTAAAAAAAAATGTTTTCTAGGATGCAGGCTCTTCTCACACTAGTAACCCGATGATGAGGATGGATTGTGAGTGAGTTGTTGATGATGATGAGAAACTGGCAAGGTGGGTAAGAAACAGCAGACACGGTCAAACATGTAACACTGTTAATTGGGAAAATTTTTTTTTTTTTAAAAAAAGAGGGGGGGTGTGAAAACGAAAAAAAAAAAAAAAAAAAAAAAAAAAAAAAGAAAAAGAAAAAAAAAAATCGAAAGAAGAAAAACACACACAAAAAAAACCGAAAGGCAATAAAATGCAACAAACCTCTGGAAAAGAAAAAGTAAAAAAAAAAAAAAAAATCGAAAGAAACAAAAATAAAAAGAAAACACACACACACACACACACACACAAAAGCCAATGAAATGCAACAAACCTCTTCAAACACCAGTTTACACCCCACCCCCCCCCTTCTCCTCCCCTATTTAAAGCATAGATGCGGGATGCATTATTTCACATGAGCATGGACGTGCTCTGTTGAATTCTGGTTTTCATAACAAACAATGACAATGACTACAGTCATGAACTGGGGGAAAGTGTAGACGAAGAGTGGGGGAATGAAAGAAAAAGAAAAGACAAGAACCAAAAGAAAGAAAAAAAAAGAAAGAAAGAAAGAAAGGGGGTAACACTTGATAACA
>JADBJO010012092.1:30000-50000 GCA_016801955.1 Conus betulinus
GGCAATAAGATAGTGCGCGCGCTCGCACGCGCGCGTGCGTGTATATATGTGTATGAGTGCATGCGTGCATGTGTGCGCTCACTTGTGCGTGCGCGCGCGCCTGTATGTGCATGTGTGCATGTGTGTGTTTGGTGTGTGTGTGTGTGTTGGCCTGTGGTGTGTGTGTGTGTGGTGTGTTGTGTGTGTGTGTGTGTGTATGTCGGTGTGTGTGTGTGTTGTGTTGTGTGTGTGTGTTGTGGTGTGTGTGGTGTGTGTGTGTGTGTGTGTGTGTGTGTGTTGTGTGTGTGTGTGTGTGTGTGTGTGTGTGTGTGTGTGTGGTGTCTCCTGTCTGAAAGAGAGAGGAGAGACGCGAGAGAGGAGAGAGAGAGAGGAGAGAGGAGAGGAGAGAGAGAGAGAGAGAGAGAGAGAGAGAGAGAGAGAGAGAGAGAGAGAGAGAAAGAGAGAGTATGCGTGCCTGTGTGTGTGAGTGAGAGTTGTGGATGTGTGAGTGTGTGGAATATCTTTACACAAGTCATAAGAGAAAATAAACATGAAACAAAACACTTATAAGCAAAAGGTGACAGGCAAAAGCTAAGGTTATGACAGACATCATCAGGGACTCTCTGTTTGCTGCTGACCGCGCTGTCAATACTGGCTCAGACACTGACATGCAGTCTGGCATCAACAAGTCATCCGTGACCAGCGCCAGCTTTGATCTCACCAGAAATATAAAGAAGACGGCAGTTCTGCATCAACCCTCGTCAGGTAGACCTTACGCTTGGACTAACATCACAGTCAATGATGTGAGTCTCTCTGCAGTGAGATCATTCGCCTACCTTGGCAACACACTATCCCGGAACGTCGCCATCGATGATGAAGTGAACATTGCGAAAGCCAGTACAACTCTCGGCAGGCTGCACATCAATATTTGGAATACAAGAGGCATTTGTCTCAAGACCAAGCTGTAGGTGTACAGAGCAGTTGTTCTCTCCACACTCCTCTCCACGTGGGAAACGTGGACAGCGTACCAGCAGCATGCCAAGAAGCTGAATCATTTCCACACAACCTGCCTCAGAAGATGGTCAAACATAAAATGGCAGGAAAAAAAAATCAGAGACATAGAGGAGCTCGACGAGACAGGCCTGCTGAAAATCCGCACCAGCCTGTTGCCGTCTCAACGTCGATGGGCAGGTCATGTACCTTGCATGCCAGACCACCGGCTACCCAAGAGACTCTTCCACGGTGAGCTGCAACCAGGAAAGAGTTCCCATTGAGGTCAGAAGAAACGCTTCAAAGACACTCTCAAAACATCCTTGAAAGGGTTTAATATCAGTCTTGACAAATGGGAACAAACGGCTATGGATCGAGCGAGATGGCAATAGTCTATCCACAACGGTGCCAGTTTGAGTGAAGCAAGGAGGACAGCTGCAGCGCATTAAAAGAGACAGGCAAGGAAAGCTCGCGCCAGCTATCAAGAGCAGGTCCTACATTGCCTGTCTAAGCTGTCACCGCACATTCCGTGCACGCATCGGGTTGATTAGCCACCTGCATATCCTAAACTCATCTCCCCCCTCCTCCCCTCACAGCTCCAAAATGACTAAAGTGGTTCTCGTCGATTCGACGGATGAACAACTCAAAACAAGGTGCCAATAATGTGCTGCTCTGAAGTTTCAGAAGAACGTCTGCCATGTGGAATAAACTCTAAGGAGATCTGGAAACCAGAAGATCTTCGGAGATGAATCGTTTCCCCATGGAAGCATTTCATCCCTGACCATGTTACAGTCTAGAGAAGTCAGGCTGTTCCCAGGTCGTGACTTCTGGGTGTACTTCCGCTATTGGCCTGCCTCGACTCGAACCTGCAGTTCTAAAATAACCGAGACGACTGAGTCAAGTGTACTTCTGATGGATGTCTTGGCCACTGAACCATCAAACACCAGCAATAAATTCTGATATGTGTGCCTGGTGAAGTCTGATGTTCATCTTTCTCAACCAGACCTTACTTGAATTCTTTTCAGCTGCTACTGTCATTGTCTTTGCGGCTCTAACCCTCTTTGTTCCAGAAATCAAGGTCTGCTTCATGATTCCACACCCTCCCTCCCTTTCACGCCAACTCTTAGGGCAGAGACTTTGGATTGGAATTCGAAGTTCTCAACCGAGAAGATGTGGCTTCTTTATCATGATTTTTTGGGATGTAGACTATTCTCTTGAGAGTAACATGACGATATCAGTATGCAGACGATGACGAGAAAATCACAAGGTGTAAGGAACGACAGACTTGGTCAAAGCTGTGAAACTCCCAACTGGGAAAAATATAGAAAAAAAAAAAACTAATAATAAAGAAAAGAAAAGGAAAGAACAAAGCAAGAAGAAAGAGGGGAATAGAAAAGAAAGAAAAGGAAAGAAAGAAAAAAAAGGAAAGAAAAAGAAAGAAAGAAAGAAAGAGCGGAAATGGAAAAAAAGAAAAAAGAAAGAAAGAAAGAAAGAAAAGAAAAACCAAAGAAAGAAGAAAAAAAAGAAGGAGCATAGAAAAAAAAAAAGAAGAAGGGGGAATGGAAAAGAAAGAAAGAGAAAGAAAGAAAGAAAGAAAGAAAGAAAGAAAGGGAAAATGGGAAAAAGAAAAGAAAAAAAAAGAAAGAAAGCAAAAAAAAAACAAAACAAAAAACAAAAAAGAGAAAAACAAACGAAACAAACGGGATAAAAAAAATGACTAATTATTTCAGCCATCCATATCATACTTTTTTTTGCTACTTCCTCTCTAAAGCATGGATGCTGCATGCATTATGTCTCATGAGCATGGATCTATTCTATTGAATTCTCGTTTTTCGTATACACGACCCAAAAAAAAAGATACAGTCATGAATAATGAATACAGTGATTCGACTTCCTCTCTTTCAGTAGGCGCGGGGGGGGGGGGGTGGGGGGGGGGGGGGGGGGGGGGGGGGGGGGGGGGGGGCATAATCGGCTTTTTGTGCACACAGGGAAAGATTCGGTCACGTGTGGATTTATTTCCAAGAAATGAAGGCAGGGCATTCTTCTCCACTGAGGTGTTGGGGAATTTGTCGCCGGGAGGTAACTGAGAATCGCGAGTTTCCCGCCGCTCAATGTATTTGTTACAAGTGATGTTTTCTGCCAGACTTTAGTTTGTCTTCTTTGAGTCCTTCAGGCACTAGCAAGGGTGATTTATGTATGCTCTTTCATATTTCGTACACAGTATTGGCAGTTACCTTATATTGTACAGTTTGTTCATGGTCATATTAGCAAAGAAGCAGAAAGGGAGGTAAATTGTATCAAAGTATAGTTAGTGACAACATCTGATTTTCATTGAATTTTGTATGGGTGATGGACACAGAAAGAGAAAACCAAAACCAAAACAAAAAAAAACAAACAAACAAAACAAACAGACAGACAGGAAACATTGCTGCTACAAGAACCAATACGGCCTGCAGCTGTTCCTGCTACTTCCCGGGGGGGGGGGGGGAAGGGTACAAGCCTTGGTGAAATGAGATCGCAGCTGTAATTGATTTCCTTGCTCATCAGTTCTCGCAACTGTCCGTCTAAACACCGTTGGCAGAGCGTGTGTGGGAGGAAAAAGGATGAACGGAAAGATAATGCAGTTAACAACACGTACAGGAGCACAAAGTTACAGGCGAGTGCTGGAGGAACGCACGCACGCACGCACGCACGCACGCACAACACACACACCACGCACGCACGCACACGCACACACACACACACACCACACACACACACACACAACACAACACACACATACACACTGTGTGCGCACTTTCCCACTCTCTTTTCAGTATGCACAGGCACAATCGAGAGGAAAGGGGGGGGGTGGGGGGGGGGGGGGGGGGGGGGGGGGGGGGGGGGGGGGGGGGGGGGAGGGGAGAGGGACCGTAGATCGAGCTTTTTTGCACAGGAGAAAGATTCGGTCACGAAGTGATTATTTCCAATATGAAGGCAGAGCATTCTTCTCACGGAGGTGTTGGGGAGCATGTGTCGCCGGGAGGTAACTGAGGAATTGCGAGTTTCGCGCTCAATGCGGTTGTTACAAGTGATTTTGCCAGACTTTACTTTGAGAGAGAGGGGTGTTGGAGGCCTTCAGGCAAATAGGGTGATTTATATCTGCCTCTTTCATTATTTCGTAGGGACAGAGTGGCAGGAGAGTTTATATGTACAGTTTGTTCATGGAGTCATATTATTTTTTTTTTCTCCAAACAAGCAGAAGGGAGAGTAAATTGTACCAAAGTATAGTGTGGAGTGACAAAATCTGATTTGAATTGAGATGGGTGGTTACACAGAAAGAGAAAACCCAAAACCTGAAACAGAGGTGGAAAAGACAAACAGACACAGGACAGGAAAAATTGCTGCTACAAGACAGCCAATACGGCTGCAGGCTGTTCCTGCTACTTCCCTAGGCGGGGGGTGGGGTGGTGGGACAGGGTGGAGGGGTGGGCGATAGGTGGAGAGGGGGGGGGGGGGGAGTGCTCATCAGTTCTCGGGGGGGGTGTCCGTCTAAACACCATTGAGCAAAGCCGTGTGGGAGGAAAGGATGAGAACGGAGAGAAAGATAATGCAGTTAACAACACGCAAACAGAGAGCACAGAGAGTTACAGAGAGAGTGCGGGAGAGAGACGCGACCACACAGACACACACAGAACAGAGACAGACACACAGACGACAGACAGACAGACACAGAGGCTACAGTGGATGGGGAATAGAGGCGGGGAGGGACGGGAGGTAGAAGGAAAGGAGGTGAAAATAATAGCGGTGGTGGTGGTGGAAAATCTGGGTATGAGAAGCGAAAGTGGGGGGGTGGGGGGTGGGGGGTGGGGGGTGGGGTGGACACAGACAGAGACAGAGATACAGAACCATTAAGTCGGTGAGGGGGGCAGGCACTGCTTTCATCGTCACCGGGGGAAAGATACCTGCAGGCAGAGACAAAAGATGTTTATTCATGGAGACCGTCTCTCCCCCAAAAAGAAAACAAACATGACAGGAGAGAGAGAGAGAGAGAGAGAGAGAGAGAGAGAGAGAGAGAGAGCAGAGTTGTTGTTAATCTGACAATTTATCTTAGCCATCAATGTCCAGTTTTATTTGTTGGTTCCTACTATCTTAAGCCATGCGTTTTGTTTTTGTTTTTCCCCCCCAAGAGTGTGGGTATATAGTGTATAGGACTCTGGTTTTTCTAATAACCAACTCACGGTAAGAGAAATTTATGCATGCAGCAATCCGAACTTTTTTTTTTTCTGAAGGGAAAAGGGAAGGGGTGGGTGTGGGCAGTTTAATCGTGATTTTTCCGCTCAATGGGTTGCCAGAGTGATATCTCCTATAATGTTGATTTTTCTTCGTCGAGTCCTTTAGGCATTTGCAGGAACAATTTGTGTCTTGTCGTACATCATTCCATGTGAATTAATTTGCAGTTGCCGTATGGTATTATTTGTTTTCATTCATCATCATATTACATTCTTCTGTGTCAAAAACAGAATAAAATGAAAGAAATAAAAAAAGAAACGCTGAAAACATATAAATCGTAGTGAATTACCATTATCAGTAAAAAAAAAAAAAAAAAAAAAGACAATTACAATCAAAAGTACACCGAAAATGATGACTCAAAGTTCAAAACGCTAATATTGATCCTAATAGAACTACTGCAGCCACCACCACCTCTACCACTACTACTATTGCTGCAAAATGTCCTTTTGTATACCTATCAATATATTTTTCTCCCAGTTTAACTAGGAATGGGGAGGGTGCAAACAAGTGCTGAAGAGTTCATGACTTTTACAAATGTATCTATTTATTAATTTATTTCTTCAATTATTTATTTTTTGTGCATCCATTCCTGCAACGGTCATTTAGAACATTGTTTGTGGAGCTCATTTGAGGAGAATGATCGGGGAGATAACGCTTTAAATAACACGGACACGTGCACACACAATGATGTGCTAACACGCAAGAGCGTGCGCATAGGTACGCACGCGCGCGGGCGCGCGTGCGCGCACACACACACACACACACACACACACACACACACACATACGCACGGGCGAGAAAGCACACACGTACGCACGCACGCACGCATGCACGCACACAAGACCCACACGTGAGTTTGTGAGCCGGGGAACCCGCACACACCCATTCATGCGCCGATAAAACGACAGAGACAGAGCGAACGGTAAAGTGACAGTAATTTTATTTTCTCAATGTTACAAGCCAGCAACTCGTATCATCATGAGAGAGAGAGAGAGAGAGAGAGAGAGAGGAGAGAGAGAGAGAGAGAGAGAGAGAGAGAGAGAGAGAGAGAGAGAGAGAGAGAGAGAGAGAGAGAGAGAGAGAGAGAGAGAGAGAGAGAGAAGGTTGGAAATCTGACAAAATTACTGTAGCCATCTATCCACACTTTTTTTTTTTGTTGTTGTTCCTGCTCCTTTAATCCGTATATGGCGCATGCTTTATTTCTCAACACTGTGGATGTATTCTACAGGATTCTGTTTTTTTTTGTAGCAAATAAATAAAAAAGAAATAAAGTTATGCATGCAGCAATCCACATTCCTTTTTCTTTTCTGCGGGGTAGCGAAGGTGTGTGTGTGTGTGGGGGGGGGGGGGGGGGGGGGGGGGGGGGGGGGGGGGGGGGAGGGGGGGCAGCATAATCAGCTTTTTGTGCACGTCAGGCACAGAGGAGGATTCAGTCGCGTGTGTGAATTGTTTTCGAGAAAAGAATGCAGAAAATCCCTATCCATGGAGGTTGTTGGAGAGTTTACCACGGGGAGGTGACCGAGAATTGTGATTGTGCCGCTCAGTGCGGTTGTTTGAGTGCTTCCTCCAAGACTTGTCTCTTTCTTCTTCGAGTCCTTTAGGCAATTGAAAAGCGTAGTTTATATAATTTCTTTCATTTTTTGATGTAGATTATTGGCAGTCACCTTATGTTGTACAGTTTGTATTTGTAAGTTCGTTGTCATAGTATTTGTCACTCCAAAAAGAAGCAGAAAGAAGGTAAATTGTTTCAAAACATAGTTATTAAGAAAATCGTTATTAATTTTAGATTAAAAATATATAAAGAAAAATGAGGCACTGAAAAAAAGAAGAAGAAGAAAAATCCGCTAATATCGCTGTTATAGAACTACTAACTCCGCTAGTATCACTGTTAATAGAACTACTACTACTACTGCTGCTGCTACTGCTACTGCTACTACTACTACTTCTACCACTACTTCTGCTGCTGCTGCTTCTACTACTACTGCTGTCACTGCTACTGCTGCTGCGGCGGCTTCTACTACTGCTGCTGCTGCTGCTGCTACTACTACTACTACTACTACTTCTACCACTACTTCTGCTGCTGCTGCTTCTACTACTACTGCTGTTTGTCACTGCTACTGCTGCTGCTGCGGCTTCTACTACTACTGCTGCTGCTGCTGCTGCTACTACTACTACTACTACTACTACTACTACTTCTACCACTACTTCTGCTGCTGTTGCTTCTACTACTACTGCTGCCACTGCTACTGCTGCTGCGGCGGCTTCTACTACTGCTGCTGCTGCTGCTGCTGCTACTACTACTACTACTACTACTACTACTACTACTACTACTACTGCCTCTGCTGCTGCTGCTGCTGCTGCTGCTACTACTACTACTACTACTACTACTACTGCCTCTGCTGCTGCGGCTGCTGCTGCTGCTAATATTACTGCTACTAAGGTTGTTTTTTTTCCCCCATTTAACTTGGGGGTTGGAAAGGTACACATAAACGCAATTGAGATCAACACTGTCCTTGCTTTTCCTACTCATCAGTTCTGGCAACTGTCAGTTAATTAAAACATGGTTCGCAGAGCTCATCTGAGGAGAAGAAGGAATCGGGGAGAGAACACGTATTACAAAACAAACAAACAAACAAACAAACAAACATGGACACGTGCACCTAGTTACATGCACGTGGGTTGCACACCAATTAAAAAAAAAAAGTCAGAGAGAAAGGGAATGGTAAAATGACGACATGTCTTTTTTTTTTCCCCACCTCAAAACGAAGGGCAACAACCCATACAACCACAACGCACGAACTGACAAAGGCAGAGGTAACAGGTGTGGAGTGGACGGGGGGTAATAGACGCGGAAAAGGAAAAAAGGAGGCTGAGGGAAGGAGACGAAGACAGTGGTGGTGGTGGTAGTGAGGGACATTCGTGTCAGAGAGAGAAAGGGAGGTTCGGGTGGTGGACAGAGACACAGAGATACAGGAAGATGCAGAGGGGAGGGGGGGGGGGGGGGGGGGTGAACTGATTTAATTGTAACCACGGGGAAAAGACGCCTGCAGACAGACACGGATGCGTCATTCATGAGGACAATCTATCTGCAAAAAAAAAAAAAAGAAAGAAAAACAACCATGAGAGAGAGAGAGCAAGAGAGAGAGAGAGAGAGAGAGAGAGAGAGAGAGAGAGAGAGAGAGAGAGAATGCCATGGCGGAAGGCCGTCCGACTCGTTGCAATTTGAAATGCTGTCAACATAAATTACATCATATCTATTTAGAACACACACACACACACACACACACACACACACACACACACACACACACACAGAGAGAGAGAGAGAGAGAGAGAGAGAGAGAGAGGAGAGAGAGAGAGAGAGAGAGAGAGAGAACACACACACACACACACACACACACACACACAAGCACACAAGCACACATATCTCGATATCCCATCACGTACATAGAACGGGTGGCTCCTTACAAAGCCTGTTCAAACCTCACATGGGGCCGTATGCACATGTCGTCGGTAAACTTACTTCTACAACAAGATCACCTCCAGGGTACAAACCTGTGGGTTCAGCGCAATCTACCTTCGTATTCGTATTCTTTGGGTTTTGTCTCGGTTTCTACCTGCGAGGTGGCCAGAGTGCAAAGGGTGAAGGTCAGATAAAAACAGGGATTCCCTCTTTCTGCGCATGTCTTGAATAACCACAAACGTCGTGCCGTCTGCTTTACAGATGCGGAGGTTCTTGTCCTCTTGCAGGCCATTAGAGATGACCGACAAGTTCTGTTGTGTAGGATAAATACTAGCAACATGATCCGCAAAAAGAATGAAGTGTGGGCGAGAGTTGCAGCTGATGTGTCAGCCTTGGGCGTAGCGTTGCGCACAGTGACGGGGGGGTGCGCAACAAATGGAGAGATTTAAAGGAGGTGTTGTGGCAGAGAAGGCTGCTGCTTCGAAGACTGGGGGTGGGCCTCCGCAGAAACTCCACCCATTCACTGACTTAGTGAACGCAATCCAGGGTGAGGGCTCTGCACTGTCATCTGGCATTGCAGGTATGTAGCATGTACGCTGGAATTGTGTGTATTTCAGTGTTTGTGCTAATGATTTGGGTGTCAGTTACTGTTCTTTGTGATATGTATTACTGTCCATCTGTCATTCTGTGCCTTGTGTGAAATGTGTAACTGTTACTGTTGTCAGTGTCACTAGTCAGTTTAATGTCAGACTGTGACAACTTTCATCATTATTATTTTTTTCTTTTGACAGGCTAACATGACACTGTAAAAGTGTAATCAATGATCAGTGTGTAACTGAGAGTGAGACTGACTCTCTCTCTCTGGCTGTATATGTGTCATTGTGTCGTGCCTTGCGTGTAATATGATTCCTGCAAAGTAGAAGAACATTAGTCCTAATTGATAGTAAGTCTTGAAATCATACCCTTTCTGTAGCTCTAGAGTGTGGATTATTGGATTACTACCTCCAAAACGAATTGTGAAGTAGTCAAACTACCAATGTTTGTGATGATGATTTTTGTACTATTACTACTAATTATACTAATAGATACTAATGATGTTTTTTCCAGTATAAAATGAAGGTGTTGCTCTACTGATATGCACAGTTATAATATCTGAAGGAATTCAAACAAAACAAGTTATATGATGTTACATGCTAATACTAAAGTGCATTTTCCTGTGTGTGTGTGTGTGTGTTGTTTTTTGGGGGGTGGGGTGCTAAACAATGTCTTATGATCGATATTATATATTTTTGTCTTTTTCAGTGCACGGAACAGATTCAAGCAGCACTTAGACTTGAGAGTGTGAGTATTTTGCCTTTTCTTATTTTTTCTTTCCAACTATTCATTCATCTACTACAATGTAGTGAAACAGAGGCACCTGTCTTGTCAGCTTTCTCTGTATTGTACCTTTTATTGTGTTAATAGTGTTGAACTCAAATGTTAAACTGAATCACAAATAGCCTACGCACATACACATACACTTACACAAACACATGTGTATGTTGATAGTATAGATATGTTTTCAGTTTTGTGGAGCCCATGGGTGATACTACTTCTTTCTGTCCCACTGTCAGTTCCTTACACTTCATTTCCTTTCATTGTTAGCAACATTTGATGATTTTATGCTGCTTCCAGAAAGCATTCAGGCAAAAGCTTGTGTGATGTGAAGATGTAGAACTGAGGCTGTGAAAACACAGTACATACACACATATTTCAGGTTTGGTTTTATAGCATTGGTTCAGTTTGTACTTGTATGCTTTGAAGCCTTTAGCCTGTTATTTTGTCGCTCCCATGAACATGCTTAGAATTTTTCTGGCCTAAATCATTCTATGGTAAAGTTTGTTGAGTAGATACTAGATATACTGTGACCAATGTTTGTCCAGTAGATATATCAAGGTGTTGATGGTTTCCGCTTTAACAAAGTGATTACATAGACCTACTCTGTGATAGTATATATTGTAGTCACAATGTCTTCTCCCACTATGTTATAGAGATTACAACCCTATTCTTTGGCCTATTACATGTGATATTACTCTAGCAGTATAGATCAGCAAAAATGTTGATTTACATACTTCCTAAATTGTCTTCTCAATGAAACGAGCAGACTAATGTATTACTGTTAGTGCATTCATTGATAAACTATTAATCATTCTCAAGAGGTGAAAGACTGTACAATAATTGATGAAATATATTTTCCAGCAGGTGAAAGATATTTGAAATTTTGGAGATGACAGAGAGAGAGAAGTGGGGAGGAGGGGGTTATTTGGATCAAATGATTTAATCAATGTGTTGGTGAGGTGGAGAGAGAAAGAGAGAATCTGGTGCACTCCATGGTTGTGGTCAGTATCTGTGTTAAGAGAAAAAAACTGAATAATTTTGCAGCTGAGCACTTTACTTATGTATTATCTTTCTGTCTTGTTTATTGTGTGTTTTATTGTTTGTTTGTTTATGTTACTGTTACAGCCTATTGGTTTTCTTGATTTTTTTTTAGAAACTTGCTTCATGTATGTTTCAGCAAGAGACTGTGGGGTGTCAAGAAATCCAGTGATACCCAAAGAGGAATATGTGTCAACAGGTAATGAATACTTGATTTCTTTTTTATTATGTTTTTTTTTAATTGATCAATAGCATATTCAAGCTTTTTTTTTGCCTAGGGTCAAGTCTCCACTGGACCTCTTAGGGCTGCAGTCTGGATGCTATGTGCCAAATGTGGTGCTGATTGGCTCAGAAATGTGTTCACTGTGGCTAACATAGCAAGTTTGAACCTGTCATATTATGAACAGAGACATAAGATTAGAAACTGTGCTTTGGCGTTTTGTTATTTAAGTGTGAGAATCCCTCTGTCTTAGTCAGTCTGTGATTAAGACTGAGCATAAGCTTGTTCTAGCACTGGAATATTTCATGTAGTCTTTGCCACATAAAGCTGCTGTGCAAAATGCAGGTATGGCGCTCATTTAGACACCATGGAATTTATTTTGTATGAAAAATTTTTTTTTCTTCTCAATTTCTTTTTTTTTTTTTTTTTTTTTTTTGGGGGGGGGGGGGGTGTTGTCTGCTTATTTTTGAGGCAGTTATTTGCTACATATGCAGTATGTCTGTTGTCAGCAGCGGGAGGTGGTGCGGTGGCATCAAGTTCTGTGGTGGTGTCAAGTTCACTTGTCACAATACATGGTGTCGTCGACTGTGTGACAGCAGGTAATGTTTCTCTTTTCTAATGTTATCAAGGCTTCTTTAATACTATACCCATCGACTTTTGCAAAGGATCACATTGCCAAAACATGGGAAAAAACCAAAACCCACTAACTTTGGTAAAAACAAATAACCACATTTCATTCTTCTTTTTCTTTTCTTCCTCTTCAGTGTGGAGGGCCCACAATCCAACTTGATTATTCTGGCACATATTCCTTCTACTCCTGTTAGGTAATTCAGTAAACAAAAAGAAGAAAAAGAATGAAATACAGATGTATATTTGAATTAAAATGAACTAGGTATCAAAAAGTGATTATTTTTCAATTTGATCCTTAGCAAAAGTGGATGAGTATATATAGTAGGCTACTACTGTATATATGTAACTGAGCGGCCCAGTCGCTCAGTTGGACTGATTGGACTGGACTGTGTGTCCATATTAATTCCACTACTACCAACCAAATTGGTTTGCAGGTGTCAGTCGAATATAAATTCTTCTTAGGGAAGCTCTATATGATCAGCCAATGCAGGGGTCCCTACTCTTACTAATGCTACAAGAATGTAATGTTTGTACAATAATACCATAGTGATTGATAATAGTAATAAAAAAGATGCTACAGTACATAATATTTTGGTTTAGTTATGTACATGTAATAAGTAAATAAAAGATAGTTTGTATAGTTACAATTATGCATTGACTGTGAAGGTAATGTTTTTTTCTGGCAAACACAATAATTTTTTTTCTGGATAGATATGGTTTTTAGTAAATGCCTCATTCATAAGTCATTGTTTTACATTTCTTTTAAGGCACTTCTTGATTTAGCAGTCTTTAGACAAATATTCAATAACAAATCTGAAACAAATGATCATGATCAATTTGACAGGATCTGATCCATGCGAGGTGCTCTTGGCAAGGAGCAGCCCCCTACCCGACCAGCCTCGGCCAATGCCAGCCTGTCCCAGGAAGGTATATGCACATTGACTTCATTGGCTCAATTGTGTTAGGATGCCTAAGGCCTATAAGAGTAAGAGAGAGAGAAAGAGAGAGAGAGTGAGAGCACTGGCCATGAGACTACTTTTCTCTTGCATTCAGTCAATGTTGCTGAGGAGATCCCTTTTACATTTGAGACTGTACAACAGGTATGGTCTGAGGTTTTATGTTACTCAGCAGACAGACCTCTATATTTTTGGTACACCTAATATTTTGGAAATAGTTGTAAATATACTATTTTTTTCTGGAACTGACCCAGACATTTTAGACCAAAAGACATAAAAATGGTTATATATTGAAACCAAAACATGACGTCAATAAATATGTCTGTTTAAAGCTGGATATTTGGACATTGAAATAGTGTGCACAATGTAAAAAACTGTGTAACTTTTTATATGCTACTTGATAAAGGCGAACAAAGTTCACATACACTTTTAATTCACATTTTTCCACATATTTATAGCAATTTTTTTTTGGGGGGGGAGGGGGGCCAAAACTCAGCCTTTGAATGTGATAAAATGTCTGTGGGATCTTTCCCCTTTGTGACAGAATCTATATGGTTTTTCTTTTTAACAGATGAAATGATCTTGGATTTAGTGGCAGCCAGCTCTGTGTCCACACACACAGTTTCAGGTGCAAGGAAGGCAAGTCAGGAAATACCTTCATAGTTGCAGGATATGGCATGCAGGCATAAAAACATTACCACCAAATAACCCATTTCTTTGAAACACTTTGTAATGCAGTTGGGATCCGTTAATTGACTTAAGGGAACCTTATGCTTTAAAACCACATGTGTGCAGTATGTTTTCAGGAGGTTCCACTTCACTATCACATTCTCTGTTGTCTCATTGGCTATTTTTTCTCTATTTTCTGCCTATCATGGTCTTCACTTTCATGAAACAACACTGCAAGTGCCTGTTTCTCTTAGGCCTGGTTGATAGCAGAATATAATAGTGTCTGTGATGTGTTATGAAAAAAAAAGCATAAAAATCAGCCCTGTCACAGAGTCCCACACTGAAATTGAACTCCATAGCACTGAAATCAATATCATCATTGCATTTAGAAATATGTCACATGATCTTTGGTGATACTTATTGGAGCATGGCTCTGTAGCAGCAATAGGGGAAATAGGCAAAAAAAGAACCCCAAAACAACTCTGACACATATCCATCCAACTGGGGCTGATCACCGGCGATAATACTTTTATAATTTTTGACGTTTTTTTTTTAATAACCTGTGTATGTAGAATAGAAAAAGACATTTGTCTGAATGAAAATCTGCGGTGTACACTCTTAATCTCATTACTCATTGTCAGTTCTTTCTTTCATGCAGTTCACTCTGAACCTCATCCACTGAGGCAAAGTCAGAATGTAAATACATTTTGTACAGCCTTAAATGAAAAGAACAGACACAAACTACAGTTTTAAAACAGTGGATATATGTTTATTTATCAACACAGCACATATAAAATTAACAAAGCACAAAACACAAAAGAGTAGGTCAAGTACAAGGTATCTAAAATCATACATGCCAGTACTATGAATCAGTAATCATGTTGATAGAGAATCACTGAATTCACGGGCAATACATTCCACACACTTCTCATCACAGCTATCACTGTCTGAAAGCACTCCTCCCATCAAACTTTCAGAAATTGAAGCAGTGGACTCTTCAATCCAGCAATCCCACATAAATGCTTATGTTTGCACAAAAATCACTGGAAAAGCCAAATATTGGTGTGCATTAAAAAATTGTGTCTTCTTATTTCAGGCATAGCCATGACACCGACTACCCGTGGTGTGAAGAGGAGATCCGATGCATCAGAGAAGCAAATGAAATATGATGCTGGCTTACAACAACAGCTAAGTGACAGCCCGGTGGAAACCGACAAATGTAGGAGAGAGTTTTACAAGAGTGAAACTGCTCCGATTAATGTCCGAAATAGAGAGAGAGAACAGAGTGCAACTGCTCTGGAACAATCTACGAATTGAGAGAGAACAATTACAAATTCAGAAACTTAAACGAGAGCTTGGTTAGAGTAACGCTTGATTTTACGATTTGCACAATTTGTAAGATTGCTCCTCCTCCCATTATTTTTTAAAGAGAGTTGTGACATGTTTAGTTTCTCAAGTAATGCTTGACAGAAAGTTTATGTCAGTAATTCTTGATGTGGTTTAACAAAATTCTTAGTTTTATTTCTCCAGCAGCTATGGATTGCACCTGATTTCTTGTTTCCCTCATGTGCCTGAAGAATTATTATTTCTTGAAATTCTTCTAGTGTTTCACTGTTTCTAGCTGTTGGGTATCGACTGAGAAATAACACTGTCTGAAACTATGCAACCGTTAAAATATTGCTCGATGAACCTCTGTCGAACTAACTGACCCGCAGCCCGTCGCCTTCTTTCAGTGGGGTCGTGCGCCTGTGGGTTGGCCTGTTCATCCACTTCACCTTGAGCATTCACTTCTGGACCTCTGTGGACATCATCTTCTGGAGCGTCTGGTGGCAGGTCAATGTTGTCCGGTGGCAGGTCGATGTTGCTGCTTCTTGCAAAGTTGTGCAGGATCAGGCAGGCAGTGATGATCTGGAAAACCAAACAGAACATGTACATGTTTCCATGAAATTTGCACATTTACATGTATGGCAATATGTGTGAACCTGCAGTCAAAGATTTAAAAAAAAGCCCCCTTAGCTTTTTATCAAGGCTGTAAGGACAGTGACCTTTTTCTTGGGTCTAAGGCTTGGCATAGTGTGGTGGGGCCCAGTTCTTTCCTTTCAACATTTTAATCTCCCCCAAGAATAATTTTTCAGTCAAGCACCCATTTGCGCGCTGGGTGGATTTATGAAAATTTGATTACACTGCCTTTCCTATGGATACACTAACAGTGCCATAGATTTCAAACCCAGGACTTCTTGCTTGTAACCCCCAAATGCTAAAACTGAACTGTGGCAGCTCAAAAAAAAAAAAAGCGAAAGATTCATTTGTTCATGAAAAATGTTTATGCATGTTTTCAAAATGGGGCTCCTCGGGTTCAGAAATTTAGCTCGCAATATAGTGAAATTAGGACTACAGTCTTGTAACATTAATTTTTCACAGGTTTTTTTTGTGCATGTAATGATTCTATTTTTGTTCCACATGTTCTTCTTGGATGCCCATTACTACATCCATTGTATTATGCAACGAATATGGCAGTGTCGAAAATATTCTGTACACAGCTATATTTTTTTTTTCATATGGGTGCTGTTCTTAGCCAATCACATACTTATAGGCAAGCTATGGTATTTTTCTTGATTAAGGTAGTTACATTATTATTTTATTAAGTATTGCATTCTTTTTATTTAACTCTTTATTTAGGTGAGTTTTCTGTTTGTTTCTTTGTTTAATACTTTTCTTTCACTTCAGTCTAATATCATGTTTGCTGAAAAGGCTTCAAATACACTACTAAAATGAACTGATTATGAGTTTGATCCTGGTGTGTGTGTTGCTGGCTGGTGCATCTGTAATCTTCTGCCTGTGTCTTTCAAACTTTGATATGTTGGAATGGTGTGTGTGTGTGTGTGTGTGTGTGTGTGTGTGTGTGTGTGTGTGTGTGTTCCTCATGCATGGCCACAGTTCTCAACCAATCATAACCGGGGTATCACTATCAAGCAGAAAGAGGCATGCACCCCACAGCCATAGCTGTACACCTAAATTTTGCTTCATGTTCCACCTTCAGTCATTTCAGTTGGAAACTGTACTATGTAAAACTGAAAATTGTTTTATATGCTGTGTATCACCACCCTTTTTGAAATGAACATATAGCAACAATACTACTTGATCTGTTCTAAACAACACAAGCCAAAAAATAAGAAAAATACCAAAAGCTTGTGCAGTCATCTATAACGGATTTTGTAATTCTTAGTCTGTTCAGTTCAGTTGCATGTTACATTTCAAAAACAAAAAAACAATCTTACCTGCACACTGATTGAATGAAAGTTTGTGCAGTTGACATATTCCTGTTCCCCTCCGTTGGAGCCTGAATCTTAACATGGGTTCCATCAATGCACCTGATGATATTTGGAAAACCTGGATTCAACCTGAAAAAAGCAATAAAACATTAAAAGCATCCTAACACTTAATTTGATGAAAGGTCACACACACACACACACACACAACACACACACACACACACACATGAATAATTGAACTGGGTCTTTTTTGGCAACTGTCCCATAATGGACGCATTAAAATAATTTAAAAGCTCTTGTTTGTATGGAATGGCCCTGACCAAGACTGATGGTGATGTGGACGTTAAACCCGAAATAACAACATCCCAACCCATACTCTCTCGCACAGTGGCACAGACACATACACACTGACACAGACTGAAAAAAGCAGCTTAACTGAAACAAGTTTGATACAACTATTAAAAGGCCATAAACATGATGAAGTCACACTCACACGCACACTGACACTACAGTGATACATACAGGCACGAAGACAGATTTTGCCTACACACACCAAGCGCTAAGCCAACTATCGTAGCAGACGAACTTTGGAGCTAGATCTATCTGCTTGTCCGAGAATGAACAGACGTCAGACTGATCACGCACACACATGCACATACTGTGACGCACACAAAGTGGCAGTCACAGACAGACACACCACACACACACATCACATATATTTTGGTCACAATTTTACGAGCTATTCTATTGTGTACTAACCCATAGAATTTCTGGCTGATCGCAGCAGCCTCGGCATCAGTAGCTGGCATTTTCACTTCCACAGGCAGGCGACGCAACGAGGCCAGTGTCACTCTCCTAACAATTCTTGATGTTTTCTGAGATACGCCGATTGTTTCACCAACATCATCTTGAAATGTGCCAGGCAAAAAAAAAAAAAAGCGCGCAGTGCCAGACACACTTGTAGAGCAGGGGCAGAGTTCCGTGTCTCCGTCTGTGCAAATCAAATTCAATGTCTTCTCAAAGGGTATCTGTCAGCTGGATGATGTTGTGACGACGAAATCTTAACTTCGCGTGACTTTCTCCATCCTTGAACGTGTCGAACGGATTCGTACTGTCCCGTAAAATACGGCTCTCTCCGCAATAGTTGCCTTCGTCGGTGGAAAAAAACATAAGTTGGCTGCCATCTTTGTTTTCATCTAACCCAGGGCGGACTCCCTGCCCTCTCCTCGTTGTAGCTTACTCGACCGCCACCCACTGCTAAACTCGAGGTTAAAGGTTACTCTCGTCATATACATCCCTAAGTAACGGCCCTTCGAGCTTACAACGAGGTAGGAAGGGTAGGAAGGGTCACTTCCCGCCACCCACGACATGTGCATACGGCCCCAGGTTTTCCTCCCTATGAACGACTTACTCTTCTCTCACGTGACTACTGCAGGAACTGTCTCTTGGTCTTGGCCGAGTTTTCTTCATCCTCCCTCTCACTGTATTTCTTCGGCAGATTAGCGTGGACACCAGATTCCCTTTCACTTTCGTCACGTCAGACCGGTAGTCACTCACGCCAACAATCTCTTAAATAACAACACCAGTTCCTTCCCACTGAGTCAAAAATGTATTGTTCCTCGGCAGGTGCGTCAGAAGTTAACCCCCATGTATGCTTTTTGTTTCTACGGCCATAGTGATGTTTCTCTTGATGCTGCGCCTTATGTCATTTATGCCCCGCCATCCTGCATCTCCAAGCTTCACCTTTATTTCAGAGAGAAGACAGACAATCCATAATTCTTTATTCAAGAGGATAATAGGTAAGCACTGACGTGCTTTTTTTTTAATTTTTTACATCCAGTCCTCACCCTGAGTAGGGACTACAACATGCATTGAAATGAAATAATGTAAGAGAGCAAACAAGCAAACAAAGCGGTCGTGCAATCGTAATGGAACATCAAATGAAAATGGAAGAGAAATGACAAAAATACAAAAAATGATAATAATAATAATAAACAAACAAACAAACAAAAACAAACAAAAATGAAAAATAACAATAATGAAGGGGAAAGGAGAGAGTGGGGGTGGGGGGGGGTGGGTGGGGCTGAGGGAACACATATGGAAATGTACTACTATGAACTCCCAGAGAGAGAGCGAGGGGGAGAGAGAGGGAGAGAGAGAGGGAGGGGAGAGAGAGAGAGAGAGAGAGAGAGAGAGAGACAGCCAGACACCCAGCCAGCCAGACAGACAGAGATAGAGACAGAGAGCGAGGCAGACAGACAGACACACAGACAGACCGACATACAGAGAAAGAGAGACAGACAGACAGACAGACAGACAGAGTTGTGTGAAAAAAAAATAGTAAAGAGGGAGAGGGAGGTGGGGACGCAAACAAGGCAAGGAGACATTCAAGCAACTCAAGAACCCACGAAGAGCATATTGCTTTAATAAAAAATGATGCGGAGAAAAAAGAAAAAAGCCTCCCCCCCCTCCCCCAACCCCACCCCACCCCACCCCACCCCCACCCCCCAGCCACTAAAGATCTACACTTCCCACTGCCTGCCTGTCTGCATTCAAACAACATGATTCGCCAGGAACACGACTTTGCTTTAATGAACGTAGTAATGCCATGGAACTGAATTCTGGGCACGATCATCTTCGTCGTGTCTTTGACTACGATGGTGTGATTTTTTTTTTTTCAGTTATTTATTTATTCATTTTTTTATCGCGGTTTTCTGTCTCTTGGTTTTGATTTATTGAAAAATTGCATTTCTCTCTCTCTCTCTCTCTCTCTCTCTCTCTCTCTCTCTCTCTTAGCGCTACATAACTAGCGTGCATTTTTTTTGTCTTCTCTACAGAGAATGAAGTAAGTACATATGCACATGCATACAAATACATATATGCAAATGTATGTTTTTCAGTTTTTATACTATGTAAATATTCAGCAGGATGCTTTTGTTGTTGTTGTAATTTATCGTTTTAAAAAATGGTGTAATCAGAGATATATTCCTTACTCATTTAACGGCGATACATAGACTTTATTCATATATATATATATATATATATATATATATATATACACACCCCCCCCTTGCTCTCTCTCTCTCTCTCTCTTTCTCACTCTCTCTGCCTATCTGTCTTTCTCTCTCTCTCTC
>JADBJO010012092.1:55000-60274 GCA_016801955.1 Conus betulinus
AGTTTTCCACGCCGTTTTGACTTGAATGCCTCTCGCAGCCGTCTCAGCAAGTTGATATAGCACTCTCCATTGATATTATGGCCTTTCTGAAGGTAGTCAATGTGCACGATGCCTTTTGCATCCCAGAAGACGGATGCCATCACCTTCCCTGCTGATGACACAACCTTGGCCTTCTTTGGTGGGGGAGAAGACAAGTGTTTCCACTGCATGGACTGCCGTTTGGTCTCTGGCTCAAAGTGGTGAACCCAACATTCATCTGGGTGAGGAAACGTTCAAGAAAACTGGCTGGATCTGCTTCAAAAAGTCCCCCAAGTTCGCCGGTGACATGACCAGCCTGGTGTGTGCTTTTGATCAGGCAGGCGTCAGAAGTCGTGGCACCCACCGAGCGGAAACCTTCGACATGCAGAGTTCGTTGTGCAAAATGTTTCTCAACTCGTTCACGGGAGATGCCTACAGCATTGGCAATGTGGTTAACAGTTTAAACGTCTGTCATCGATCACATGTGGTGAACACGGTCAACGTTTTTCTTGGGTGGTGGCTGTGACAGGACGACCGGACCTTGGGTCATCTTCAAGGCTCTCCCTACCCCTCTTGAATTCAGCTGCCCACTTTTGCACAGTTGATAAAGCAGGAGCACCATCCCCTAATGTAGCAACCATGTCAGCATGAGTGTCCATTGGGCTGAACCCCCTTTTCAGCAGACATTTGATAACACCACGGTGCCAATTTTTCTCCATTTTTTTTCAAAATGTCTCTAGTAGTACCACTTTTCTGTGTCATCAGTTCTGTATCCAGTATGTGTTCACCTGGAAAAAAAACATACAGTTAACATCGTAAAGGTTGAAGTTAATGTATGGCAAGTACAATTACTGTATGATAAGTCCTTCTTGGTCAGCCTACGAACTTTTCAGCCTACCCTCGTAGTTGGTCAGTTAGTTAGTTAGTTAGTTAGTTAGGTAGGTAGGTAGGTAGGTAGGTAGGTAGGTAGGTAGTAGGTAGGTAGTTGCTTGGTGGCTTGCTTGGTTACTTAGTTTCAAAGTGAGGTGACTTCAGGTACAGTTTGAAACAGACATAAAAGAGAACATTACTATGCCGCCGAGCGAAAGAAACAAACGAACAAATCACAAGACAAGACACGACGCGTTTCGACCTCTGTAGTCTTATTCGGGCCAGCCACACGACATTTGAGACAACGAGAAGGAAGGAACGAGCAGTCACAAATCCCCTGAAATTAAGTGCAAAATGGATGTGAAATCACCCTAGTGCAAAAGGTGGTAATAGCTGAATAGACTGGCGAAAGCTTGCATGGTTTTGCCAGAGAAGAATTTGGGTGGGCGGCATTATGCTGTGACTGCAGTTGCTGTTGTTGAGGTGGCTGGAAGACGAAGATGGGCAAAGGGAGGAGAGATTCTAAAATAACGATCACACGTACACACGACAACTCAAAACGAACGTGAAACAAGGAAGAATGACGGGTAGAGAAGAAATATCACAAGTACACACAGAACATCGAAACGCGTTGTGTTTGTCGTGTTATTTCTTCCTTTATTTTCTTTCTGCTAGTTTTTTTTTTTCTTTTCTTTCTGTGTTTTTTTTCTATGTCCCCCCCCCCCTTTTTTTTTTTTTAATTATGATTTTAAAACTGGCTGACATAACAGCTGTTGTCGATAACACTGAACCAGACCTGTGGCGTTTATTCAGTGTTAATCATTGTAACTTTTGGGATTATGTCTGTGGTTTTGTGTTGTTTGGTGTCTCTTACGTCTCCGAAATACAGGCGCATTCCTTTCCTTTCATTTGTTTGTTTGCTTGCATGCTTGTTTTGTTTATTTGGTTATTTGCTTGTTGTTTCGTTGTTTGTTTGTTCGTTTGTTTATTGTTTTTTATTTCTTTCCATTTTTTCTTCAGCATTTATATGACCATTTATATGAACATTTATATGAGCATTTATATGGGGGGGGGGGGGGGGGGGGGGGGGGGGGGGCGGGGGGGGGGGGGGGGGGGGGGCGAAAAGAATGAGACTGATCTCTGAAGTTCCAGCAATTTAACGATATCGCTTTGAAAGGTGCACAGAAGATGAATTCTGGTTTTAAATCCAGTTCTGTCATCAAACAGCAAACCACTCATGGCCTTTTTGAGGGCGGCAGAAAATGGATCAATCACTGTTAATAGCGTGAGTTTAAGGAGGAAAAAAGCCCAACGAAATTGCCTAAATGTTGATCTAGTTACGGCGAAGTGGGTATGGGGAAGCTCTCCGTCGGTCTGTTTGTCTGTCTGTCTGTCTGTCTGTCTGTCTGTCTGTCTGTCTCTCTCTCTCTTTCTTTCTTTTTTTCTCTGTCTGTCTGTCTGTTTTAATTATCCTGTCACCCCTTTGGGGGTATGGAGGACATAAAACAAAAAAAAAAAAACAACAATGTAATCCACTTCAACATGACACAAAATGACTAAGCAAAATGCAGGAAGCGTTTTATGTGTATTAAAGGCGTAATGGCATAATCACTAAAACATAGAGCAGGCTGGTCATCATAAAACTTACACCATTTTGCTGAATTTTAAATATTTACTCAACTTTAACAGAACATTCTTGCCAGCCGAGAATAGTCTGCACAGGTTGTAAACAGATTTCACACTCGTATACTTTCTGGGAATAAAACGTACTCGTAACTCTTCATACTTTGGGCATTCCATAATGAAATGAAATTCGTCTCCAACATCTTGTTTACAATCTTTACAAAAGCGTTCCTCGCGGGCAAGACCAAGTCTTCTTCCTACTTCAATCATGAGTTTGTGATTACTACATCGGAATTTAATTAAGGGAAATATATATAGATCAGGTAATTGTTCAATGTAATTTTCACGTTTGAAATCTGTTTTATAATTTCTATAGAATAGGCATTTTACTTGAATGTAACACCCTATTCCACGAACGTACATAGTTATCTTTCAAAGATAAAGAAATGTTTCTACATAACGATCTTTCGTTAGAAAACTGCTGTGTTTCCCAAATACAATCATAGCCTGTTTCTACAAAAATGCTTTGTATACACTTTATCCACCCAGACATATAAATACCATTTTTATACAAGTCATATAAAACACAATACATTTTACTCGAATATTTATCCGTTTGAGTTGCTAGTGAGATCCAGAATCGGATCATTCGGGTTTTAATTTGCACAGACAACGGATAAATCCCAAGTTCCCCATATAATAACTCTGTCATGGTACTGCGATTAAGTTGGAGTAAATGCTTTAAGGACTTAAGTTGCAAGCTTTCTATGATTTTGATATCTTCATAACCCCATATTTCACAGCCATATAATAGCACAGGTACAACCATCTTTTCAAATAGATCTAAAACAATATTCACGGGTAATTTTTTTGATTTCGAGCGACTTGGAGTAATGAAAACATGCACTTTGTGCTTGATCATGCCTATGTTTTTTACATTTATGAAATTTACCAGATCTACTAAAACAGATCTACTATTTCAATGACTTCGTTACCAAATTAAAACACGTGTTTATTATTCTTACGTCCATTGAATATCACAACTTTAGTTTTCTGTACATTAACAGTTAGTTTCCATCCAGTACAATACTCTTTAAACGCAGTAAGAGCTTTTTGCAAAGCATCACATGAGGTAGCAAGCAAAACAGTGTCATCAGCATACAAAAGCAAAAATAAACAAAGATGAATTATTATGTGATGAAATATAGATTGAAATGTTAGGCATCTGATGAAGTCCTAGCCGTGGCAATGCCCTTGAGGACCACATATCAAAAACGAGATGATGTTGCCACCATCCTGATCGCTACTGCATGTCATCAGCGCTCGTCGTTATGAGAGAGAGAGAGAGATGAGAGAGAAGGAGAGGAGAGAGAGAGAGAGATAGAGAGAGTGAGAGAGTGAAGAGAGGAGAGAGGTAGAGAGGAGAGCGAAGAGCGAGAGAGAGAGGAGACTGAGAGAGAGAGAGAGAGGGAATGAGAGAGAGGAAGAGAGAGAAAAGGGAGAGAGAGAGAGATAGAGAGGGAGAGAGAGTGAACAGAGAGAGAGGAGGAGAGGAGGAGAGAGCGAGAGAGAGAAGAGAGCAGAGAGAGAGAGAGAGAGAGAGAGAGAGAGAGATGAGACCAAGTGTGTGTGTGTGTGGTGTGTGTGTGTTTGTGTGTGTGGGTGTGTGTGTGGTGTGTGTGGTGTGTGTGTTTAAGTGTGTTGTGTTGTTGGTTGTGGTGTGTGTGTGTGTGTGTGGGTGTGTGTGTGTGTGTGTGTTGTGTGTAATTGTGGTGTGTGGAATGTGTGTGTGTAAGTGTGTGTGTGTGTTGTGTGTGGTGTGTGTGTGTGTGGTGTGTGTGGTGTAACGTGGGAGGTTCCTGCTTGTACTGCTTTTTAAGCGCCGTGATTGGTTTTTCCTATGGCGTTTCCTAGGTCTGTCTGTTTGTCTGTTTCTTTTGTCTTGTCTTCTTTCCTTCTGTATTTAGTTCTAATTGCTTTCTTTTCTGTTTCTTTCCGTTCTTTCTTTCTTTCTCCTTCTTCCTTTCTTCCCCTCTCTCTCTTCGTCCTTTCTCCTCTCTGTTTCTCTCTCTCTCCTTCTCTCTCGCTCTCTCTCCTCTCTTTCTCTCTCTCCTCCTCTCTCTTCTCTCTCTCTCTCTCTCTCTCTCTCCTCTCCCCGTCCTCCCTCTCCCGCTCTCTCTCTCTCTCTCTGCTCCCCGCTCTCTCTATGTTTTCTCTCCACCCCTCTTTCTCTTTCTGTGTTTCTTTCTCTCTTTCTTTCTTTCATTCATTTTTTAAATCCGTTACTCTTATTTCTTTCTTTTTGGTCCGCCAACTGTGTTTCGTACCAAGCTTCAGCAACGTCCAAGGAGCGTAACTGTCAACCACCCTTGACAAGCCGTGGCACATTAGTACGTCCTATATCCCCTTTATACTTGCTCGTCATATTCCGTGCCTGGCGTTATCTTCCCGGCAATCAAAGTGCCCTGTGCCTGTGGTTGTGAAACTGTTCCTTTAAGCCCAGTTCCAGAAAGTAGAATCGTCTTTCTACGCATCTTCTGTCCGCGTGCCTGGCCACGTAGTTTTGTTTATAACTTTAAGCCCTCGTGGGCTTCTCGTAGCAGGCACAGACGGTCCTGCACTCACGTGGCCTAGCCTCTGAATTTACCGCCGGCTCAAATACAAGCGCCCCGCGCGCGCGCACGACACACCACACAACACACACACACCCACACACACACAACACACAAACAGATCCACACAACGCGTGCGCGCACGCACTAT
>JADBJO010012093.1:0-15075 GCA_016801955.1 Conus betulinus
CAAGAAACATGACGAGCAGCTCATGCCAGTAGCTTATGCTAGCAAGAAGCTTAGTTCAGGCCGAACAAAAAATACGCGACGATAGAAAAGGAATGCCTGGCAATGTTTGGGCCATAAAGAAGTTTGAGGTGTATTTGTATGGCCGGCAGTTTGATCTACAGACAGACCATCAGCCCCTCCAGTATTTGGAGAAGAATAAAACAGAGAATGGAAGGCTGATGCGCTGGGCTATTCAGCTCCAAGGACACGACTTCAGGGGTACGGGTCATTCCTGGGAAAGAAAACATTGGCGCCGACTACCTGAGTCGCGCGTTCTAATGTTTCCATGTAACAGAATGTGTGCTGACGTAGCCAACAAGTTTGAGGTTGTCCCATGGAATCTAAATGTTGATTCTGCAGACCACTGGTGATAGTGGTCAATGACGCGTTCTCTAGTAGTGGACCACAAGGAGGTACTGTCGGAGTAGGGTATGGAAGCCAGGGGTACCAAGGATGTGGTGGTAGAGCTTGCCATGCTGGTGTTATTGTACTAGTAGTCAGTGGCGGCAATGTAGCTGCTGTGAGCCACGAAACAGCGTGTTTAGTTTTTGTTCCAGGATAGGAACGTGAATAACTGCGCACATGGTATAGTGCAGACTCAGTTATTTAATCTTCGGTCGTGCTTCAGCGAAGCAAAACTTCGAGGTCTGCAAATTTTTGTGACGAGTACATTCTAGAGCACGAAAAGAGACAAAAAAGAAATTGGGAAGAGATGGCTGACTGACAGAACTTTGTTCGAGCTAAATCATAGTACACGCAGTGAGAACAGTAGGGGTCGAAGTTGTTCCGAGTTGTATTTTAATATTGGACCTTCTGTGTCATGTTGTTTTGGCTTTGAGCAGTTGCAGAAATAGTTAAAGTGTTTAGTGTTGAAGGAATCATCTTCCTGAGTTGTACATGTGATTTTAAATTGAAATTTTGATGCACATTTCGGGTTATGAAATTGTGCGGAGGACGGAAGAGAAAGAGGAGATAGTAATTCCTTCGTTCAGTGGCTTGGGGAGTGCAAGCATGTTTGACGTCACTAGTGACGACTTTCCTTTGAACTGGCCCAGCCCTGCGAGCGAGTATGAAGGTAGGCAGTTTGACGTCACAGACTGACGACTTTTGAAGCTTGGCGGTCGAGCTAGACCTACGTACAGCCCTGTGCAGGGCAGGTGGAAATCATGTCACACACAGTGACGATTTTCGGATAACACGTCATTCAAGTTGAGTTTAAAGTTTGGCGAAAACCTTGACTTGAAAGGTGGACGTGTTCCACTAGGGGAAACAGAAGAGTGTTTTGATGAGTCAGTTACGATGTATTGTGGATCGAAGACGTTAGCCTTGTGGTGAATGTGCGTTGTTGTAACTTATCGAAAATGGGATTTTCGACTAAGGTGGGGGGGTGTTGTCAGACACCAAGCACATCTCCTCATCGGCTAACCCATTGACCCACATTTTATTTGGAACACAATTCTAAATTATTGGTGTCTTCATAATTTAGCTATATTACATCATAGAGATGTCATAGTGACCGATGGGTTATGATTGGCAGGATAGGACTCTCCTGTCCTCTCATTGGTCACTATGAACACAGATCAGCGCGACGCTAGGCAAAAGGCTGGACCGTTGCAGTTCCATTAAGCCCATGCAAGAGGCAACAAGGCGCGCAAGCTCCCTGGAGTGTTTCGACCACTACCATCCGTAGGATCACCGTCAGTGTCATCCCCTCCTGACCATATCACCCTGGTGAGGTCCAGTCCACGCCAGAAACATCCAGGCAGACCTCATCAGCTGGTAGAAGCAGCAGGAGGATCGAACTAGCCGGCGGTGGTGCCAGCCTACGAGGGTCGCGCTCCCGGGAGACACATAGTGGAGGAGGAACAGCAAAAGACGTCACGGCGTTGACGTAGGCGCCGTGACGCCCCTTTTTATTCTACAGAATTTCATGTGGGGTTTGTTTTTGATCTTCTATGTCCTTGTTCCTGACGGATCTCTCTCCCTTGTACGTCACCCTGTTCCGGCCGTCTCGGAGGAGCGTCCGGAGCTTTGCAAGAACTGTGCAGCACATGTTGTGTTTCACCTTGCAAGTGATTTGCTGTGACACGCGAGCCTGGCAGCTGAACCGTGAGAGAGTCAGCACTACACTTAAAAAGACTATCGAAAGTGACTCTGTAGTACAAGGGAAAGGACTGAATCCGTCAGAAAACACTCTACAAACTTAACCTATAGTCTGTTATTTGCAATTCTTCATAATTATTATTCTTTTGTTTCATTAATCGATATTAATAAATTGTTGGATGTGTTTAACTCTTTAGTTTGTGAATGGACTGAAAAGAGGGCACGGCGGGACATAAAAAAAAAAAAGGGAGAACTTTAACATCTGTGTCAGGCGACCCCTGGACACACTTAAGCCTGACACCATCCCTGCCCTGTAAGCGAGAATACGAGAACATGGAAATATGTAGAAACAGCAGAGAGACGTACTGATCACATTGCCAATGAACACAGCGGCAAACATCATCAGCCGCACATAGGACTATACGAACATCTACAGATATCAGTAAGAAAGAAAAAAAGATTACGTTGGTATGTCATGTAAGAAGATCATACGGTCTTGCTACACAGTCCTCCAGGGGACTGTTAGAGGGAAGGAGATGGAGATGAAGATAAAGAAAAACAAGATGCAAAGCTTATAAACCTACTCCCAGTTTATCTTGAATACGTGTGTGAGATATTCCGTAAAGAGGAAAAAACAGTTTTGGGCCGTTGAAGCCGTTAGTGATGGCTATTCTGGTAAAATAAAACATCGGCCATCATCTTTGACCCATAATGAACATAACTATAAATTTTCAGAAAAAAATCGGCCCCCAGTAGTTGTCTGGAGCGAGTGGAACACATTTTGACCACGGACAGACAGACACACACACACACACACACACACACACACACACACACACACACACACACACAGAGCATTTCTCCGTTCCCATCGTAAGGTACTCCCTCTTCTGTAAGAAACTGGGAGTACAAAAAAGGATGGACAGGCATTGCAGAGTTGACTGGGGAACGGTTTGCAGAGACCTAGGCCTTGGCACGCAACAGACGAGGTTGGAGGCCCCTGGTGACTGTTTTCAGTGTGCTGCCCCAGCTGGTACGACTGATTTTTTTTTTTCAAGGAGTTAAGGGAGACGAAAAGAAGAAAGGAGTGACATGGGGAAAAGAATCGGTGGGAAGGGGGGGGGGGGGGGGGGGGGGGGGAGTGGGGGTAGAGATGGGGAGAGAAGTCACATGTCAGTAGTTAAATTTCAGTACTTAATTTTGTAGCTTATTTTTTTAACATGTGCATGTACGTGTCACATGCACGCGCGCGAGCACACACACACACACACACACACACACACACACACACACACACGCGCGCGCGCGCGCACACACACACACACACCACGTACGCACATACACACGCACACACGCACACGCACGCACGCACGCACGCACGCACACACACACACACACACACACACACACACACACACATGCACGCACGCACACACACATGCACACAACAAACGCATTTACAAAAAATGGAGATACTAGAGTGTAGAAAATGACAGGTTCTAACAAGAGAGTCATACAATGGGAGGCAGGGAGATAGAGGGGGAGGGCCACAGAGAGGCTAACAGACTCTCAGAGAGACTGACAAAGGAAGACAGAGAGACAGAGAAAGAGAGGGGGAGAGAGAGGAGGGAGTTAGTGAGAGACAAACTGAAAGACAGATAAAAAAAAAAAAGAGAGGAAAATTGAGACCACACAGACGACACGCAGGAAGACAGTTAGAGACAGAAAACACAGAGACAGAATAAGACGGCAAGAGAGGAGAGAGAGAGAGAGAGAGAGAGAGCGGGAGAGAGAGAGAGAGAGAGAGAGAGGCAGACAGACAGAAGACAGTGGACAGAGAGACAGAAAAACAGACAGAATAAGACGGCAAGAGAGAGAGAGACGGGGTGGAGGGGGGGGGGGGGGGGGGGGGGGGGGGGGACAGACAGACAGAAGACAGAGACAGAGAGACAGAAAAACAGAGACAGAGGCTGGGACAGAGAGGCAGAAAACAGATAGAGAGGTAGAGATAGAGCGGAAGAGAGAAAGAAGAGAGAGAGAGAGGACAGAGAGACAGACAGACTGACAGTCAGGAAAGACAGAGAGAGAGAGGGGGGAGACAGACAGACAGACAGAGACAGAACAGACAGAGACAGACAGACAGAGAGAAGAGGTCGAAGGAGGTGAGAAAAGAGAGAGGAGCGGCAGGAGGAGGAGGAGGGGAAGAGGAGGTGGAGGAGAGGAGGAGGAGGAGGAGGAGGAGGAAGGGGAGGAGGAGGAATTGTAATAAATGAGGAGGGAACAGCAGAGGACAAGGTAGAAACACTAGGAGGAGGAAGAAAAAAAAAGACCAGAGACAAACAAGACAAACAAAAAGAACAATCCAGAAAAAAGCAACAGATTCACTCAGGAAAAAAAAAAAAAAAGGGGGAGGAGCATAATGACGTTACACTAAAAACGATGCAATTTAGAATTTTACAATTCCGACACCGCCACCACATCACCAGCAAACATTATCCCCCAATACAACCCCCACCCTCTCATCTCCTATGCGCTCTCTCTCACAACACTCTCTCTCTCTCTCTCTCACACACACATTTTCACACACAACACTCTCTCTCTCTTTCTCTCTCTCTGTTCTCTCTCTCTGTCTCTCTCTGTCTGTCTTTCTGTCTTGTCTGTCTCTCTCTCTCTCTCTCTCTCTCTCTCTCTCTCTTTCTCTCACACATACACAGACAGACTAACAGAGAATTGGAAGATCTATGTAAGAGATAATACTGTGTTTCGTCCCAACGACAAGAGCGATTACAAAATGAAAATAAGCACTGTAATCAACTGTCAGAATGACGAAACTCACACAAAAGAAAGCGGAGAGGAGAAGGCAGAGGACAAGATGAAGAAGCAGATGACGATGACGATACTGATATTTCAGTGTCACGTAGATGGTCACTGTAGAGAAGAAGAAGAAGATGATGATGATGATAACGATGACGATACTGATATTTCAGTGTCACTTAGATGTCACTATGTATGGAACTAGTGTGAATACACCACATCACACCCGTCCAGACATGAGACTACCATCTACCTACCTGCCTACCTCCCTAACTGCCTGCCTGACTACTACCTACCTACCTACCTACCTACCTACCTACCTACCTACCTATCCATCCATCCATCCATATCTATCTATGTAGCTATCTATAATTATATATCTATCTATCCATCTATCTACCTATCTATCTCTCTATCTCTCTGTTTGTCTGTCTGTCTGTCTGTCTGTCTGTGTGTGTGTGCGCGCGCGCGCATGCATGCGCACGTGTGTGTGTGTGTGTGCATGTGTGTGCGTGCGTGCGTGTGTGTGTAATGTGTGTGTGTGTGTGTGTGTGTGTGTGTGTGTGTGTGTGTGTGTGTGTGTGTGTGTGTGTCTGTCTGTGTCTGTGTCTGTGTCTGTCTGTGTGTCTGTCTGTCTGTCTGTGTGCCTGTAAAAGAATAGTGAATACACGATGATGCTAACGACGACGACGACGACGACGACGACGACGACGACGACGAAGAAGAAGAAGACGAAGAAGAAGAAGAAAGAAGAAGAGATGAAGAAGCAACAACAACAAAACAACAAATCAACAAACAACAACAACAAACAACACAATAACAACGACAACAGAACAAGAACAAAACCGACCCCAAAAGAAGATGAACAAGTCACAAGCAGAGCGACAGGAAGAAAGTACAGGAGCAAGACAAAGAAGAAGCAGTACAGCAAAAAAGACAGAAAAAGAAAAAAAAAAAAAAAAGAAAAAGAAGAAGAAAGGGAGACAATCAAACAAGCTGACCAACAGCCCAGGAAGACACGCAGCGAAACCAACAAGACAAAATCCTAGAAACGGTTCTCCACCACTGCACAACAACAAAGCACCCCTGTGTGTTGACATCCCCCAACCACCCATGAGCTCGTGGACAATAACCACCACAAAGCCGCCATAAACAAACAAACAAACAAAGACCTGGCAACAAGAGAACCCCAACCAATAACACAGGCAGGCCAAACCCAGCCGCACCACAAGCAAAACCAAAACGCCGCTCAGCGACGTGGTCCAGTTACAGTTGTACCTTCCACCCTCACCCATCCTCCAGTCCAGTCCCTGGCCGCCCCCAACCTCCCTCCCCGCCACCCTGTCCTCCTCCCCCCCTGCCCCCCCCCCCCCCCCCCCCCCCCCCCCCACCACCCCACACACACACACCCATGCGCTTTTGCCACAATCCCTACCTCCCATTCTCTCCGTGGCTTTAAAACAGCAGGTACACTGCATCCAGAGGTAACTCAACCGATCACTACAGAGAAGACAGGCAGAAAGAATGGAAACTTGTTTCCAAGGCCGGTGTTTTCTTCTTTCCTTCTGTGATGCTACAGCATTAAGCGTAATTGCCAAGACGACGAACTAACCTATTCACAGAGAGAGAGGGAGAGAGAGAGAGAGAGAGAGAGAGAGAGAGAGAGGAGGGGGGGAGAGGAGGGAGCAGGGGGAACAGACGTGGACAGAGCACAGAGAGAAGTAAGAGAAAGAGAGATAGGGAGACGCAAGGGAGGACACTTTAAATTCAGAAAAAAAAAATCCAGGGCTGAGATTACAGTCAGATAGAGAGAGAGAGAGAGAGAGAGAGAGAGAGAGAGAGAGAGAGAGAGAGAGACAGAGAGAGACAGAGACGAGAGACAAATAGACAGACAGAAAGACAGGAGATACACAGACAGGCAGGCAGGCAGACAGACACAGAACAAACACAGATAACACAGCACTCTCGCGCGTGTGTGCGTGCACACTCGCGCACGCGCACGCTCGCGCGCGCGTGCGTGCGTGCGTGTGTGTGTGTGTACGTGCGTGCATGTGCATACCTCCATGCCCAGGCATGCGCGAGTGTTTGTGTGCTTGCCTGTGTGCGTGCATGCGTGCGTGCGTGCGTGCGTGTGTGCAGCAGCATTTTTTGTCTCTTTGTTTGTGTTGTGTGTGCATATGCGTCATTTTTGTGTCAATATCAGTTTGTGTGTTTTGTAAGTGTGTCAAGCAAGCAGGCAGTTTTCAGTGCTTCCACGATGTGTATGCGCACGAGCGCGCGCGCGGCGTGTGTGTGTGTGTGTGTGTGTGTATGTGTGTGTGTGTGTCTGTGTATGTGTGTGCGTGTAATTAACCCACAGAATATGGTTTTTTTTTTTTCAAGTATAAGTGATTTCCTGCTAACAGAAAATCACTGGGAACATTTTAGTATATTAAGTGCGAAGCAAAAATTGTAAGCTGTTTAAGGTGTTTCATGTGGTAAAAAAAAAATATCTGCACTAATGTTACATTCCTGATGGCAATATAACATCATTATCAAGTTTTTTTTTTCTTTAGTTAAACACTTACAGCATTCTTCACTAAACACTTTTTTTAGGAAGGGCCAAAATCTTTGTGATAAAGCACTTTAATAAACGAAAAAGTGTTCAGCCCCATACCTTGTATTCATAGTGAAGCAGGCAGTATACTGTGTCAACCAGAGCCCTATCTTCTCCACAGACCTCGAAGGATTCGAGTTACTGTGTTCATTACACCTTAGGCTTTTAGAAAAAAAAAATCAGCACTATTGTTTGGATCATTCTTATTTTCAAACGTTCCAATTTACATTAACACCTTTCTACAGAAATGATTTCTGAAATTATTTTTGGAAAGTTTTTTGTTTGCGGGAGTCAAATGTAAAACGTCCAGTTAGGCCTTTGTCAGAGCCAAGTTCACAGAGACCTGCCACAGAAGGAAAGAAACCATGCACACGTTGACTATGTAGAACACACAATGTGTTCATGTACGAGCGGTTCAACTGCTGGACATCGTCAGTGAACACATGACAGCCGGATTGAGTGCACCAGCCCTTCCACCTGATTTAGCAGCCATCATTCCGACAAACTGTACCTTACATCAATATGCATTGTCAGTGCCATCCAACTACATCAGCGCAAGCTAACAATGGTGTACATTGTAAACACTACTTCTGTTCCTTATTCACATCTCTATCTCTCTCTCTCCTCTCTCTCTCTCTCTCTCTCTCTCTCTCTCTCTGCTTATCTTTCTCTTGATTCATACTCTTTCATAATGGTACAGATTGCATGGTATGGTCTGTAATCGAACAAACCAAAAGGGGGGAACATGGTGTGATGTAACAAAGACAGGCAAGTGGGTCACAAAGACTGTGAAGGATAGGGACGTCATCAAAAGAAAGTAAAGGCAACAACAAAAAAATAAAACAAACGACAACAAACAAACAAGCAAAAAAAAAAAAGAGACAACAGGAAAGTCAGACAGAGTGAGAGAAACTGAAGACATTGCTACCTCTAAAATATCCAGCAGGTTTTATCATTTATACCGCGAGGGGCACAGTCTCACTGTATATAGGAAGTCAGTTTTAAAGTGAAGGAAGAACAGGGGGAGGGAATATTTGGGGTTGGCAGATGGGGAAGATAGGGAGCGGGCGAATAGTAGGGACAGGCGACGAACCATCGACTCCCAACACCACCCCCTCCATTCCAGTCCTCGCTCTCCCCCCAGGCCTTCCACAAGATGTTTTCCCCGTGCAACGCCATGGGAGGAGGGGGGGGAGCTGGCGGACTCTGACGCTGCTAACACCACAAAAAATGACGTCACTTTTATTTCCTGGCCACAAAAGGAAGCACGGGTTAGGTTAATGAGCCATGCCTTCTGTCAGGGTTTTTATGTGTGAAAAAGAGGTTGTGGAAGGAAAAAACGAACCCACCTACAGACACACCTGTGCTCGGCATTCAGGTTGAAAGCAATGCAGGGAATTCTGGACTCATTTTTTTCTCTTTCGCTGTTTGCTGGAAATGTGTCTTTTTATTTGCACAAGAAATGGGACAGCAAGAAGCTAAAGGACCAACTATTCCTGGTTAAGCCTCTCTCTCTGAAAATCTCTCTCTCTTCTCTCTCTCTCCTGTCTCCTCTGTCTCTCTCTCTCTCTCTCTCTCTGTGCTGCTCACACTGTCGCTGTCTATTTATCACTCTATCACTATCCTCTATCTTTGTCCTTCTCTCTCGCTCTCTCTCTCTCTCTCTCTCTCTCTCTCAACTCTCTCTCTCTTCCTTTCTATGCCAGTCTCCCTTTTATCTCATTCTTCTTCTGTTTCTTCACACTACTCACTCTCTCTCTCTCTTTTCTCCTCTCCTCTCTCTTCTCTCTCTCTCTCTCTTCTCTCTCTCCTCTCTTTCTCTCCTCTCTCTCCAATCTGAGTCATCTGACAATCAAATGGTCTGATAACAGCAGCGCAGTTTACATGTTACTAACTGTAACGACTCAAAATCAAAGGGTACAAGATACGCCACAACAAAAAACAAGCCAATGAGCAAAAAAAGACAAAAACAAAGCAGACGACAGCAAAAGAAGGGAAATGTAAAAAAACAAACAAACAAACAAACAAAAAGGCTACAAGAAAAAAAAAAGAAAAAATGCAAGAGTGATATATGATGACAGAAATGAAGGAATTTCATATCACAGAATTTCCAAAAATGATAGGGGTGTGATTTATACTTAGACAGGTCCACTTCTCTATGGGGAATGGGATTCAGAGGCAATAGGAATGGAGGGGTTGAAGGGAGAAGGTGGAGAGAGAGTCAAAGAGCGATGACAAATCAGGGACTCCAAAAGCCATTCCTTGCACGCCCAGATTTCACCCACCCACCCATCGCCCTTGAAAACACGTTTCTCTGGCAGGACTAGGAACTAATTTGGCACAGGCAACACCGCAAGATATGACGTCACTTCCTAGCCTAAAAGAGACGCACAGGAATTGAGTCTTGCTCTCACTTTGTTTTCTAACAAAAAGAAAAGAAAAAGGTAAACAAAAAAGAGACTGTGGAAAAAGGAAACTCAAAACAATAACAAGAATGACAACGACGATGACGACGACGACGACGACGACAAAAACAAGAAGAGCCAGAACAGGAACAAATTAGGATTAAAAAAAAGAAGACCAATTCAAGCAGGACAGGGAGAAGAACAAGAAGAAGATAAAGAACAAGCAGCAAAGGAGGACGATAAATCAAAAAAGAAGAACAAGGGGATACAAAGATAGACAAAGAGGCTGACCAAAAACTGAGGCTAACACCGGAAATACAAATCCTAGAAAACGTCCTTGCATGACAACAAAGCACCCCTGTGTGTTGACATCCCCCAACCCACTATGGGCTCGTGGACAATAACCACCACAAAAGCCACCATAAACAAAAAAACAAACAAACAAACAAGACCTGGCAACAAGAGAACCCCAACCAATGCACACAGGCAGGCCAAAGCCAACCGCACCACAAGCAACAACGACGTGGTCCAGTTACAGGTGTACCTTCCACCCTCACCCATCCTCCAGTCTTCCTCTCCTGCCCCCCTACTCGCCCCCCCCCCCCCCACCCCCACCCCCCCCCCGCATCGCCACAATCCCTACCTCCCATTCTCTCCATGGCTTACAGCAGGTACACTGCATCCAGAGGTAACTCAACCAATCACTACAGAGAAGACAGGCAGAAGAATGGAAACTTGTTCTGAAGGGCGGTGGTGTTTCTTCTTTCCTTCTGTGATGCTACGTCATTAAGCGTAATTGCCAAGACGACGAACTAACCTATCTACAGAGAGAGACGGGGGGGGGGGGGGACAGAAGCGGACAGAGAGAGAGAGAGAGAGAGAGAGAGAGAGAGAGAGAGAGAGAGAGAGAGAAAGGGGGGGGGGAGAAGGGATGGGATAAGGAATGTGGAGAACTTAAAACTCAGAAAAAAAAAATTGTCAGGGATTTAGATTACAGTCAGGTCTCAGAAAAGAGAGAGAGAGAGGGGGGGGGGGGGGGGGGGAGGGAGGGCAGGGAAGGGGGTGAACCAGAGAGAGGGAGAGACAGACAGACAGACATAGACAAAAAACACTGATAGACACACGGACAGACACAAAAGACAGAGAGAGAGTGTGTGTGTGTGTGTGTGTTTGTGTGTGTGTGTGTGTGTGTGTGTGTGTGTGTGTGTGTGTGTGTGTGTGTGTTCGTGTGTGTGCGTGTGTGTGTGCGCGTGTCTGTGTCTCTGTGTGTGTAAGTGAGTGCGCAGGCCTTTTTCTCTCTACGTTTGTGTTATGTGTTCAAGTGCGTCATGTTTCTATGTTAATATCTATGTGTGCTTTGTACCTGTGTTCAAGCACACAGGCACAATTTTCAGCGCTTGAGTGCGCTTGCATATGTGTGAGTTCGTGCGCGCGCGCGTGCATGTATTCTGGTTATGTGTGTGTCTCTGTGACTGTGTGTCTGTGTATGTGTGTGCGTGGAGGCAACACACACAGGATATTTTTCTCTACGAGTAGAAGCGATTTTCTGCCAACAAAAAAAGTCACTGTGAACATTCAGTAAATTGAAGGCAAATAAAATTTGCAAAGCTGCTTAAGGGGCTTCATGTGGTTAAAATAAATAACTGCATTGATATTACATTCCTGATGCCGATATAACATCATTATCAAGGTTTTATTTTTCTTAAGTTAGATATTTACTGCATTCTTCACTTAACACGTCTTGCTTTTTAAGGAATCCCTAAATCTTTGTGTATAAAGCTATTCAACTTACGTGAAAAATGTTCAACTGTGTCTCTTGCATCATAGTAAAGTGGCCAGCGTACTGTGTTAATTACTGACCTATCTTCCCCAGGGAAGTCACAGGATTTATTCGAGTTACTGTATTAATTACTTTCTAGGCTTTCAGGGGAAAAAAACATTAATCACCGTTGTTTGAAGGATTCTTACTTTCAGCTGCTTTACAAGATATATTAACATTTGATTCTACAGAAATACTTTAAGGATATATTTTAAAAGGGTTTTCTATGTTCGTGGGACTCAAATGCAAACAGTTCATGAAACAACTTATTAGGTCTTCGTCAAAGCGAAGTTCTCAAACGTCTGTCACAAATGAAAGAAATCATATAGACGTTTACTACTCACAACATACAACGTTTTCATCAATGACAGTTCTACTGCTGAGCACCGTCAATAAGCAAATAAAACTGAGCTGTTGTTGGGGCGCCAGCCTCTTCACATGATTTAGCAGCCATTGGTTCGAACACAAACAAAAACTTAAGTCAATAATACAATGTCAGTGCCATTCAGACCACACCAGTGTAGCTAGCAGAGTGTAGCTGCTTCGTTCCCAGACTATACCAGTGTAGCTAGCAATGGTATACATTGTAACACTGCTTCGTTCCCAGAATACACCAGTGTAGCTAGCATGGTATACATTGTAACACTGCTTCGTTCCCAGACTATACCAGTGTATCTAGCATGGTATACATTGTAACACTGCTTCGTTCCCAGACTATACCAGTGTAGCTAGCAATGGTATACATTGTAACACTGCTTCGTTCCCAGACTATACCAGTGTAGCTAGCAATGGTATACATTGTAACACTGCTTCGTTCCCAGACTATATCAGTGTAGCTAGCATGGTGTACATTGTAACGCTGCTTTGTTCCCAGACTATATCAGTGTAGCTAGCAATGGTATACATTGTAACACTGCTTCGTTCCCAGACTATACCAGTTTAGCTAGCATGGTGTACGCTCTAGCCCTACCTTGTCCATAAACTACATCTGTGTAGCTTACATGGTGCACGCTGTAACGCCACGCTGTCCAGAGACTACACTGATACGCTAGTTTTGAATATACCATAGCAAAGAGAGAGAACACCAGCTGGTCACAGGCTGTCCACAACAAAGTACAGACAAATGAACCACGAAAACAGAATAAAACAGAAACAGACAGGAATGTTTAAAAAGGGGAGATAAAGAAACGCAACGAAGTGAGCGTTAAAGAGCGTAACAGAGAATGAAAACATTTCTCTACTTAGAACATTTGAAGGGTGACATGTGTATAATTATAAACTGAAAGAACCCTTCGAGTTTCCTCTAGTGGGAAGCCATCAGGGTTAGGACAGGTTGGAGTGAGGTGAGGTGGGGGACTTGCGAAGCCCCCCCCCCCCCCCCCCCCCACATCCCCCAGCCCCTCACTTTCCATGTCCAGTGTCTTTCTCTACGCCAGGTCTTCAGGCACACATTTCCAGGTGAGTAGCGCTGTGAACTAGGAACTGGCTGATATTGCCAACGCAACCAAAAACAAAAAAAAAAATGACGTCACTTCCTGGACAAAAATGCATCTACAGGAAATGAACCTTGCTTTTTTTTGTCGCTTTTCATCGAAATAGGGAAAAACAAGGCTGAGGAAAGGGAAAGAACCCACACAGACACACGCTGTGTTCAGCATTCCAGCAAAAGCAGCGTGAGAGTTCTTGGGAGTGTTTCTTGTCTTCAGCCTTTCACTGAAAGATTTCTTTTTTTTTTTTTTTTTTTTTTTTTTTGAGAAAGGGGATAGCAAGAAGCAAATGAAACTAGCTATTTCTGGCTGCCGATTCTCCCTCACCCCCTATCTGCCCCCCCCTCTCTCTCTCTCCTCTCCTCTCTCCTCTCTTTCTCTTCCATATTGACCATCTCTCTCTCTCTATCTCTCTCTCTCTCTCTCTCTCTCTCTCTCCCTCTCTCTCTCTCTCTCTCCTCCTAGCTCCTAGGAACTTATCAGTCGAACTATTTTTCTGTCAGTCGCGCTCTCGCTCTCTCTCTCCTCTCTCTCTCTCTCTGTGTGTGTGTGTGTGTGTGTGTGTGGTGTGTGTTGTGTGTGTGTCTGTCTGTCTGTCTGTCTGTCTGTCCTGTCTGTCTGTCCGTCTCTCTCTCTCTCTCTCTCTCTCTCTCTGTCTGTGTGTGTGTGTGGTGTGTGGTGTGTGTGTGTGTGTGGTGTGTGTGTGTGTGTGTGTGTGTGGTGTGTTTGTAGATAGAGAGGTAGATATATAGATAACCATTTTTTATTCATCCCTTCCATCTCTCTCTCTCGCCTCTCCTCTCTCTCTCTCTCTCTCTCTCTCTCTCTCTCTCACCCCTCCCCGCCCCCCCCATTCTTTCTCTCGATGCGCACACTTTCATAGCGGTGAAGCTTGCATGGTATGTACCGTAATCAAACAAAAACCAAAAGGGGGAACAGGTGACATAACAGAGACAGGCAGGTAGGTCACAAAGACTGTGAAGGATGGAGATGACCTCAAAATAAAGTAATGTAAAAAAAAGAATAATTGATAATAAAACAAAACCAAATAAAACAAACGAACAAAAAACGGAAAACAGGAGAGTCAACAGAGTGACAGAAGCCGAGGCCATTTCGATCTCTAAATTTCCAGAAGGCGGGTCTATGATTTCTTATCGCAAGAGACACCGTTTCTCTACAGGAAATGTTAATCAACGGTGGAAGGGGAACGCGGGGAGAAGTGGGGACGGGAATGGGGAAGAGGATGAGGGGGGCTGGCAGCAGGGGCAGGCATCGAACCAACGGCTCCCAACACCACCCCCTCCATGCCCAGTGTCTTTCCCTCCCCCATGCCTTCCACAAGAAGTTTTCCCTGGAACACCTTAGGAGGAGGAGGAGCTGGCTGACGCCACAAAAAAAAATGACGTCCACTTCCCGGTTTAAAAAATGAAACACGGGGAACTGAGCCATGCCTTCTGTCAGGGTTTTGTGTGTGAAAAAGAGGGGGTGGAAGGGGAAAGAACCCCGCCACAGACACGCTGTGCTCGGCATTCGGTGAAAGCAACGTTTAGAATTTGTGGGGGTTATTTTCTCTCCTCTCTCTCGCTGTTTGCTGGTAGTATCTTTTATTGCACAAGAATAGGACAGCGAGTAGCCAATGTAAGAGCTATTTCATGTTCTCTTCTCTCTTCTCTCTCTCTCTCTCTTTCCCCCCTTTTTGCTTTCCCTCCCTGTTTTTGTCTTTAGTCTTCTGTCCTCTCCGTATCCCCTTTCTCGCTCTCCCCCTCCCCCCTCCAACTCCCTCCTTCCTCCTCCCCCCTTCCCTCGCCCCCC
>JADBJO010012093.1:16052-31052 GCA_016801955.1 Conus betulinus
CGAATCAAAGGCTCCCAACGCCACCCTTTCATGCACCAATTTCACCCACCCACCCACCTTTCGCCCACTAGAATACGTTTTCCTGGCAGGACTAGGAGCCTGAATGACGCAGACAACACAACAGGAAATCACGTCACATCCTAGCCTACAACGGACGTGCAGCAATTGAGAACCCATGCCCTTCACTTTATTTCCTCAAAAAAGGAAGTAAAAAGAGGCTGAGGAATAAGAAACACCAAACACAACAACAACAACGACAATGACGATGAACGACGACGACAAAAAACAAGAAGAGCACATCAGGAACAAATTGGAATTCTTTAAGAAAAAGGAAGCAGGACAGGAAAAACAAGAACAAGAAAAAAAGAACAAGCAACAAAGAGGAAGATACAAAAAAAGAAGAAGAAAAGGGAGACAAAGACAGACGATCAGGCTAACCAAAAACTGGGGGCTAAGCCCAGAAAGACACACAGCAACCAAACAAGACAAATCCTAGAGAGACGGCCCTCCACCACCGCACAACAACAAAGCACCCCTGTGTGTTGACATCCCCCAACCCACCATGAGCTCGTGGACAATAACCACCACAAAGCCGCCATAAACAAACAAACAAAACAAGACCTGGCAACAAGAGAACCCCAACCAATGACACAGGCAGGCCAAAGCCAACCGCACCACAAGCAACAACGACGTGGTCCAGTTTTACAGGTGTACCTTCCACCCTCACCCATCCTCCAGTCTTCCTCTCCTGCCCCCTCCCCCCCCCCCCCACCCCCTCGCCACAATCCCTACCTCCCATTCTCTCCGTGGCTTTTTTAAAACAGCAGGTACACTGCATCCAGAGGTAACTCAAGCGATCACTACAGAGAAGACAGGCAGAAAGAATGGGAAATTGTTTCTGAAGGGCGGTGTTCTTTTTTTCTTTCCTTCTGTGATGCTACGTCATTAAGCGTAATTGCCAACACGACGAACTAACCTATCTACAGAGAGAGAGAGAGAGAGAGGGAGGGTGGGGGAGGGGGGTAACAGACGTGGGACAGAGCAAATAGAGAGAGAGGAAGGGAGAAGGAAGAGGACAACTTAAAAAAATCAGGAATTGAGATTACAGGTGGGGGCGGGGGGAGGGGGGGGGCGCGGGGGGGGGGGGGGGGGGGGGGGGGCAGGAGAGAGAGAGAGTGAGAGAGAGAGAGAGAGAGACATACATACACACGCGCGCGCGCGCGCGCACGCACGCACGCACTCACGCACACACACACACACACACACAACACACAAACACACACACACCCACACACCCACACACACACACACACCGACAGATAGACAGGCAGGCAGACAGACAGACAGCACAGACACAAACACAGATACAGGACAGACAGACAGAAGCACAGTGTGTGTGTGTGTGTGTGTGTGTGTGTGTGTGTGTGTGTGTGCGTGCGTGCGTGCGTGCGTGCGTGCGTGAGTGCGTGCGTGTGTGTGTGTGTGTGTGTGCGTCTGTGTGTGTGTTGTGTGTGCGTGCGTGCGTGTGCGTGATGTGTGTGTGTGTGGTGTGTGTGTGTGTGTGTGTGTGTGTTGTGTGTGTGTGTGTGTGTGTGTCAGTGAGTGAGCTGTCTTTTTTGTCTCTGCATTTGTGTTTTGTGGAGCACGTGCGTCATGTTTCTGTGTCAATGTCTGTGTGTGTTTTTGTAAGTGTGTAAAAACACGCAGGCATAGTTTTTCAGTGCGCGTGCATATGTGTATGTACATGTACACGTGTGCGTGTGTGTGTGTGTGTGTGTGTGTGGTGTGTTGTGTGTGTTGTGTGGGTGTGTGTGTGTGTGTGTGTGTGTGTGTGTGTGTGGTGTGTGTGGTGTGTGTGTGTGTGTGTGTGTGTGTGTGTGTGTGTGTGTTGTGTTGTGTGTGTGGTGTGGTGTGTGTGTGTGTGTGTGTGTGTGTGTGTGTGTGTGTGTGTGTGTGGGTGTGTGTGTGTGGTGGTGGTGTACATGCGTGTGCTTGTAATTAATCAAGAGGATATTTTTGTTTCCAAGCGTTTTTTTTTTCCAACAGAAAGTCGCTCGCTGTGAACATTTTGGTAAATTGACTGGGAAAATAACAATTGCTAAGCTGTTTACAATGTTTTATCACATAGAAAATATAGTGTTACATTCATGGTGCATTGCAGCATCATCACAAGCGTTTTCTTTCCCTTTAAGTCACACATGTACTGTATTCTTCACTAAACATGTTTTTTTTAAGGAAATCCTAAATCTTTGCACATAAAGCTATTCAAGTAACAAAAAGGTGTTCAATCCTGTCCCTTGTATCCATTGTATCCATAAGAAAGCAGGTAGTGTACTGTGTTAAATACAGCCCTATCTTCCCCAAGGAAACTCTACGTATTACGTCTAGTTGAGCTACTATATTAATTACACCGTAAGCTTTGACGAAAAAGAAGGGGAGGGAAAAAAAAAAAAAAAGATTTGTCACCGTAATTTGTTCGAATGATTCTTATTTTTCAACAGCTTTCCAACATACATAAAATTTGATTTTACAGAAATTCTTACAGAAAATGTTTTCGGAGGATTATGTTATGTTTGGGGGACTCAAATATAAGTAGTTCATGAAACAATTTTTTTTTGGTCTTTTGTCAACGTTAAGTTCGCAGAGATCTGTCAGAAAAGGAAAAGAAAAAAGAAAAGAAATACAGACGTTTACTACACACAGCATACAAATGCATTCGTCAACGGCAAGTTCTACGGCGGCTGGACGCCATCAAGGAGCAAAAATATAAAACCGCCATGTTGAACACGCCACCCCCCTTCCATCTGATTTAGCAGCCACTGGTTCTAACAGGAACAGTAACACACATTAGTAAGACAATGTCAGTGCCATCCACACTACACTAGAAGACCTAGCAACAGTATACATTGTAACAGTACTTCGTTCCCAGACAGACTATGCCTGTGCAGCTAGCAATCGTATACACGGTAGCGCTACCTCGTTTCCAGACTACACCAGTGTAGCTGGCATGGTGTACACTGTAGCGCTACTTGTCCACAGACTACATCGATGGAGCTAACATGGAGCACACTGTAACATTACCTTGTCCACAGCCTACATCGATGGGGGGCTAACATGGGTGAAACACTGTAACATTACCTTGTCCAGTGACTGCTCTGATGTGCTAGCGTGGAACACACCATAAGCATCGCAAGAGAGAGAACACAAAAACAGTTCACAGTCTGTCGACAACGAGTGCAGATAAATGGATCACAAAAGACAGAGAAACAAATGACACAGAAAAGAATACAAAAGGGGAGGAAAAAAAAAAAAAAAAAAAGACATAGAAGACAGGGTTAAAGAGAGGAGGGACAGAAAAGGGGAAACTTTTCTAGCACCAAACGTTAAGGCTGACAGGTGTTGGGAAGCCATGAGGGTTAGGACGGGGTGGAGTGGAGGGGGTAGGGGACTTGCGAGGCCACCCTCTTCCCAATCCGTGTCCAGCGTTTCTCCTCCCTACCCCAGGTCTTCGGCAACACGTTTCCATGGTGACCAGCCTTTTGGACTAGGAACTGGCTGACAACGCACTGCCAAAAATAAAAAACAAAAAAAAAAAACAAAAAAAAAAAAAAAAAAAAAAAAAAAAAAAAAAAAAAAAAAAAAAAAAAAAAAAAAAAAAAAAAAAAAAAAAAAAAAAAAAAAAAAAAAAAAAAAAAAAAAACTGACGTCACTTCCTGACAAAAAAAATGCTATCCACAGGAAATGAACCTTGCTTTTTTTTCGTTCGCTTTTTTTTTTTCGAAAAAAAAAAAAAAAAAAAAAGGGAGTTGAGGAAGGGGGGAAAGGGGAAAGGGAAAGAACCAACACAGACACACGCTGTGTTTAGCATTCCAGCAAAAGCAGCGCGTGAGAGTTCTTGGGAGTGTTTCTTGTCTTCGGCCTTTGACGAGACGAAACAATTCTTTTTTGTAAGTTTTTAAGTTTTAAGGAAAGGGGGGTTAGTTTTGTAGGAAAACCAAATGGGAATAGCGATATTTCTGGCTGCCATTTCTCTATCTCGATCTCTTCGCCTCTCTCTCTCTCTCTTCCATATTCGCCATCTCTCTCTCTCTCCATCTCTCTCTCTCTCTCTATCTCTCTCTCTCTCTCTCACTCTCTTTCTCTCCCTCAAGCTAGTGATCAGTCCAGCTATCTCTCTATCCACCTGTCTGTCAAGCCGTCTATCTATCAGTTTCTCTCTCGGTCTCTGGAATTTCAATTTCTTGTTGAATGTCTAAAGTAATCAATCATGTTTGCAAGAAAAATATTTATCAAGAATCTATTCCTATCTAAATGGCGATTCAACGTTCAGCTTATTTGATGCAATCTGAAAACATGATGATCCTTAGAAATTTGGCAATGTATAGCGTTTTATGCACTGGAAAAAACTAGACATGAACGGAAATAGATGTATGAATATGTGTCGTGATGGTTTCAAAAGCCAAGGGAAAATATTTGTTTTGTTGGTCTTGGTTTGTTTGTTCTTGAGTTATTTACCCTTGTAATTGTTTGCTTGTGTGTGTTTCTGCGAAAGCAAGTTACTACCTTTCGTAATGACCTGTACTCATTTTCTCTTCATTCTCAGCAAAACGTGAACCCATTGTATGCAGGTCGGTGGACCCCTTACAACGTGTCCAAAAAAAGTTGAGAGTTTAAACCCAAAAGTACTTCTTTCAAGACAATTCAAAGGGAGGTTTCAGAGTTCAGAGTGCCAGAGTTTCTCGAGCTCTCTCTCTCTCTCTCTCTCTTCTCTCCTCTCTCTGCTCTCTCTCTCTCTCTCTCTATTCTTCTGCTACGAAGGCTCTCTTCTGAATTCTTCCTTCTCTTCTTCTATTCTTTTGCTTCGTAACGCAGAATGACAGAGGTACTCCTGCGGACACTCCCTCTGTATAAAAATGTAGGTATTTTTGCGGACACTCCCTGTATAAACAGGTAAGGTATTAATCCCATCTGCCAACAAAGGGAGTGGAAAGTGTGTTGTGTTTTGTGTGTAATGGCCGTTTTGTATCCCGCCATTAAGGCACCATACTCCATATTCGGGGGAAGGATGTGGCTCTGTTGCTATGGTGTAAGGTGTGTCCAATACCAACGGCCAAATGGCCTTCTCTCCGAAAGGTGGGTGATGGGATTTTACGTGTGTGCAAGATGTTATGCGTGCGTTCAACACACACAACCTCGGTTTATAGTCTCAGTCGAAGGACGTATGGGAAATGGGGAAAGTGGAAGTCAGAACGAACCAATTGCTGAATAAACGAGGAGGAAAAAAAAAAAAAAGTCCCCCTGTACAGAAACAGCCCCCAGAGAAGAGGGAGATTCGAAGCAGCTGCAACCCTTGGATTTTACGAGTCCGGCGCTCTACCAACTTGGGGCTTATTCCGCCCTCTCTATCTCTCTCATCTATCTCTGTCTCTCTTTATCTCTCTCTCTCTCTCTCTCCTTCTCTCTCTCTCTCTCTCACATGTATACTATTTAGCAAAAGTAAGATGACCACATTACAAAGGGTGCAGCTTGGATGGTATGAACTGTAGCCACAGGAAAACCAAGGCGGAAAGGCACGGATGATGCGTCAAAGAAAAGGCAAGTGGGGCAATGACTGAAAAACTAGGAGGGACACACCGATATCAAAAGAAGGGAAATGGTAATAATTCAAGAAAAGCATAAATAAATTTTAAAAAAAAAAACAGGAGAGTTAAAGAAAGTAAAGAACTGATGAAATGGAGGGTACATTTTTAGCTCTGAATATCCAAAAGTCAGGTCTATAACTTATTCTGAATGAGGGGCAGCTCTCCACCACAAGACAGTAAGTTTAAAGGCGGGAAGAGAAAAGAGGAAGAGATGACGGGGGGGGGGGGGGGGGGGGGGGGGGGGGGGGGGCTGAGAGAGGAGGAAGAATGGGGAAGTGAGAGAGGTGTGGGCTAGCAGCCGAGACTGGCGACGAAAACCACCGACTCCCAACACCACCCCCTCCATGCCCAGTGTCTCTTCCTCCCCCCAGGCCTTCCACAAGATGTTTCCCCGTGCAAACGCCATGGGGGAGGAGGGGGGGAGCTGGCGGACGCTGACGCTGCTAAACACCACAAAAATGACGTCACTTCCTGGGCCACAAAAGGAAGCACAGGAAATGAGCCATGCCTTCTGTCAGGGTTTATGTGTGTGAAAAAGAGGTTGTGGAACGGGGAAAGAACCCAGTCACAGACACGCTGTGCTCGGCATTCCGGGTGACAGCAATGCAGGAATTTTTTTGACTTATTTTTCCCTCTCGCTCCTTTGTTTGTGTGTTTTAAATGGGACAGCGGGGAGAAGCAGTTTATGAACCCGCACTTTCTGGTTAACTTCTCTCTCTCTCTCTCTCTCTCTCTCTCTCTCTCTCTTAACAATCTGACCCTTTTAAACAATATAATGGTCTGATCACAATGGCGCAGCTTGTATCTTGCTAACTGTAACGACACAAAACTAAAGGTACAAGACATGCTACAACAAAAACAAGCCAATGAGCCACAAAGTCGGGGGGTGGGGGGTGGACATACGACAGCAAAAGAAAAGAAATAACTTTTTTTTTTTAATGAAAAGAAAAAAATATCAACAAAAAAGAAATAGAGAGAAAAAGTAAAGTGAAAGATGGTGACAGAAATGAAGGAATTTCCTATCACAGAATTTCCAAAAAGTGATAGGGGGGTTGTGATTTATACTGAAAGAGGTTTCGCTTTTATCTGGGGAATAGGGCTTAGAGGCAATAGGACATGGGGGGAGGGGGGGGTGAAGGAAAAAAAGGTGGTTAGAGACAGGAAGGGGCAGGAAGAAAGAGAAAGAGTTGATGACGAATATCAAAGACTCCCAAGGCCACCCCTTTAATGCCCCAGTTTCATCCACCCCCACCCCCACCCTCAAAGACACGTTTCTCTGGCAGGACGAGGAGCTGGACGGCACAGGCAACGTCCTAAAAAAGTGACGTCACTTCCAAGCCTAAAACCGACGCGGGAATTGAGCCATTCTCTCGCGTTCTTTTCTAAAAAAAAAAAAAAGAAAAAAAAAAAAGAAAGAAAGAATGAAAGGAGGAAAAAAGAGGCTGGGGAAGAAGAAAAAACCCAACACAACAACAACAACAACAACAACAACAACAACAACGACCACGGACCACGACCACGACAAAATGGAGAAGAGAAAGAACAAGATCGAGTTGGGATTTAAAAAAAACAAACAAACAAAAAAGACCAACTACAGGATGGACAGGGAGAGGAACAACAAGAACAAGAAAAGGAACATGCAGCAAAGGAGGAGGACAAAGAAAAAAAAGAACAAAGGGAGACAAAGGTAGACAAAAAGGCTGACCAAAAGGTGGGGCAACCCCAGAAAGGCAAGTCCTAGAAAACCGTCCTCCACCACTGCACAACAACAAAAACACCCTGTGTGTTGACATCCCCCAACCCACTATGCACTCGTGAACAATAACCACCACACAAAAGCCGCCATAAACAAGCAAGCAAACAAGACCAGGCAACAAAGAGAACCCAACCAATCAAATGCTCAATGACGTGGTCCAGTTACAGGTGTACCTACCACCCTTACCATCCTCCAGTCTCCCTCTCTGCCCCCCCCCCACCCCCCCACACACACACACACACACCACACACACACGCACTTCGCTCCCTCGCCATTTTCCCCCACCTCCCATTCTCTCCGTGGCTTTAAAACAGCAGGTACACTGCATCCAGAGGGTAACTCAACCGATCACTACAGAGAAGACAGGCAGAAAGAATGGAAACTTTTTTTCTGAAGGGCGGTGTTTCTCCTTCTTCTGTGATGCTACGTCATTAAGCGTAATTGCCAAGACGGCGAACTAACCTATTTACAGAGAGGACGGGGTAGGAGGAGAGGGGGGGGAGGGAGAGAACTCAAAACTCAAAAAAAAAAAATAATCAAGGACTGAGATTACAGTGATGAGTGAGAGAGAGAGAGAGAGAGAGAGAGAGAGGGGGGGGGGTCAGACAGACAGACAGGTAGCTAGATAGATGAGGTAGCTCGACTAAGTAAGTAGAGCTAGCAAGCTAACTGGAGGGAGGGGGAGAGAGAATAAGAAAGGGAGAGAGAACGAGAGACGAGAGAGAGGGGTGAATATGAGGAGAGAAAGAAAAGAGAGAGAGCACAGAGAAGGGGGGTGAATGTGGGAGAGAGAGGGAGAGAGAGAGAGAGAGAGAGAGAGAAGAGAGAGAGAGAAAAGGCAGCCAGAAATAGCAAGTCCATTTGCTTTTTGCTAAAAAAAAATCTTTCAGCGAAAGACCGAAGACAAGAAACACTCCTAAGAACTCTTTCGCCGCTTTTGCTGGAATGCTAAACACAGTGTGTCTCTGTGTGGGTTCTTACCCCTTCCTCGGCGTTTTCTTTTCTTTTTATTTCGAAATAAAAAGCGACATAAAGCAAGGTTTCATTTCCTGTGGTTGCCTTTTTTTTTTCAGGAAGTGACGTCAGATTGGTTTTTTCCTCTTTTTTTTTGGCTGTGTTGCTGATGTCACTCAATAGCTAGTCCACAGCGCTGTTCACCATGGAAACGTCTGCCAGAAGACCTGGCGTAGGGACAAACATTGAGCATTGAAGGGGGTGGCCTCGCAAGACCCCCCATCCCCACCCCACCCCACCCCGCCCTAACCCTCATGGGCTTCCCAACAGTATTTACCTCGAAGGGTTGTTTCAGTTTATGATAACACACGTGTCAAGTATTGTACTAGACAAAAATTTTCCCTTCCCTGTCACTCTCTTTAACACTAACGTCTGTGTCTTTGCTTATCTCCCTTTGTACTCTTGTCTGTTTCATATTTTTCTGTCCTGTGTCATCCAATTATCTGCCCTTGTGGTCGAGATTCTGTGACCTTTTGGTGTTCTGGCTTGCTACCGTCTATTCCAAACTAGCACAAAACTGTAGTCTATGGACAAGGTTGTGCTATAGGGTTCACCATGTTAGCCACACCAATGTAGTTTGTGGACACGGCAGTGCTACACTGTAAACCATGCTAGCTGCACTGGTATAGTCTGGGAACGAAGTAGTGTTATAATGTATACCATTGCTAACTCTACTGGTGTGGTCTGGGTAGCACTGACATCGCATTGTTGATGTAAGTTACAGTTTGTGTTGGAACTGATGGCTGCTAAATCCGGTGGAGGGGCTGGTGCACTCAACACGGCTGTTTTCTTTGCTCATTGACAGTGTACAGCAGTTGAACAGCCATCAACTTTGCATGTTTGTGTGTAGTAAATGTGTGTATGATTTCTTTCATTTTGTGGCAGATCTCTGTGACTTCCATAAAGGCCAAAAAGGGTGTTTCATGGACTGTTTACATCAGAGGCCCACAAACATAAAATAACCTTTAAAAAACATTTTCTTAAAGCTTTTCTGTAAAACCAAACGTTGATATACCTTGGAAAGCGTTTCAAAATTTTTTTTTTAAAATAATTCAAACGTAAAACATTTTTTTTTTTTTGCATCCAATTTATTGAAATGTTCACAGCGACTTTCTATTAGCAGAAAATCGCTTGTACTTGGAAATATAAAATACCCTGTGGGTTGACTACACGCACACACACATATACAGACACTAACACACACACACACACATAGACACACACACACACACACACACACGCGCGCGCGCACACGCACACACGCACACACACACGCACACACATATGCACGCACACACACACGCAGACACATATGCACGCGCACGTGCGCATTGAAAAAATCTCTCTCTACGTGCTCGTACACAGTTACAAAACACGCCCAGATATCGACACAGAAACATGACGCACGTGTACACATAACACAAATGCAGAGACAAAAAGGCTCGCACCACACACACACACACACACACACACACACACACACACACACACACACACACACTGTCTCCCTGTCTGTCTGTCTGTCTGTCTGTCTGTCTGTGTTTGTGTCTGTGTCAGTCTACCTTTCTGCCTGCATCTCTCTCTCTCTCTCTCTCTCTCTCTCTCTCTCTCTCTCTCTCTCTCTCTCTCTCTCTCTCTCTCTCTCCTAACTGTAATCTCAACCCCTGATTATTTTTTTCTGAGTTTTAAGTTCTCCTTCTTCCCTCCCTCCCTCCCTCCCTCTGTGCTCTGTCCACTCTCTGTTCCCCTCTCGCGCCCCCCCCCCCCCCCCCCCCCCCCTCTCTCTCTCTCTCTGTAAATAGGTTAGTTCGTCGTCTTGGCAATTACGCTTAATGACGTAGCATCACAGAAGGAAAAGAGAAGAAAACACCGGCCTTTGGAAACAAGTTTCCATTCTTTCTGCCTGTCTTCTCTGTAGTGATCGGTTGAGTTACCTCTGGATGCAGTGTACCTGCTGTTTTAAAGCCATGGAGAGAATGGGAGGTAGGGATTGTGGCGGGGGAGGGGGGGGGGCAGGAGAGGGAGACTGGAGGATGGGTGAGGGTGGAAGGTACACCTGTAACTGGACCACGTCGCTGAGCGGCGTTTTGGTTTTGCTTGTGGTGCGGCTGGTTTTGGCCTGCCTGTGTTATTGGGTGGGGTTCTCTTGTTGCCAGGTCTTGTGTTTGTTTGTTTGTTTATGGCAGCTGTTGTGGTGGTCATTGTCCACGAGCTCATGGTGGGTTGGGGGATGTCAACACACAGGGGTGCTTTGCTGTTGTGCAGCGGTGGAGGACAGTTTCTAGGATTTGTCTTGTTGGTTGCTGTGTGTCTTTCTGGGGTAGCCCTGGCTTCTGGTCGGTCTGTTTGTCTGTCTTTCTTATTTTTCGTTGTCTTCATCTTTTGCTGCTTGTCCATTTTCTTTTTTTTTGTTGTTGTTGTTTTTCCTATCCTGCTTGTCTTTTGTCTTTTTTTGTAAATCCCAATTTGTCCTTTTTCCTGCTCTTCTTGTTTTTGTCGTCGTTGTCGTCGTTGTTTTTTCTTGTTCTTGTGCTGGGTTTCCTTCTTCCCTCACTTTTTTTTTTTATCCTTTTCTTCCCTTTAAAAAAAGCAGTGAAAGCATGGCTCCATTCCTGCGTGTCCGTTTTGGACTGGGCAGTGACGTTTTTTCTTGTGGTGTTGCCTGTGTGATCCAGCTCCTAGTCCTGCCAGGGAAACGTGTTCTTGAAGTGAACGGTGGAGGTGGGTGAAATTTGGGCATGAAAGGGGTGGCATTGGGAGCCATTGATTCGTCACCTCTCTCTTGCTTCCCTGTTCCCCCTCTTCCACTTTCTCCCTTCACCCCCCTCCATTCCTATTGCCTCTAAACCCCATTCCCCGCAGAAAAGCGGAGCTTCTTGCACTATGAATCATACACCTATCACTTTTTGAAAATTCTGTGACATGATTTGCCTTCATCAATGTCACCGTCTTTCATTCTGCTTCTTTTTGTTTGTTTCTTTGTTTTTGTTTGTTTGTTTGTTGTTATCTTTACATTTCCCTTCTTTTGCTGTCGTCTGCCTTTCCCCCGTCTTTTCGGCTCAATGGTTTGTTTTTTTGTTGTAGTGTGTCGTGTACCCTTTGGTTTTGTGTCGTTAGTTATTAACATGCAAGCTGCGCCGTTGTAATCTGACTTTTAGATTGTCAGAAGAGTCAGACTGTCAGATTGCCAAGAGAGAGAGAGAGAGAGAGGAGAGAGAGAGAGAGAGAGAGAGAGAGAGAGAGAGAGAATGAGATAAAAGAAGAGAGACTAGGATAGAAAGGAAGAGAGACAGAGACAGAGAGAGAGAGAGAATAGAAAGGAAAAGAGAGAGAGAGAGGAGAGAGAGGGGGGGGGGGAGGGAGAGAGGGAAAGAAAGGGTAAGAGAAAGTTAGAGGGATGTTCGTATAAATAGATAGCGAGTGATCGACTGGGGGGAGAGAGAGAGAGGGGGGGGGGGGAGAGAGAGAGAGAGAGAGACACAGAGAGAGAGAGAGAGAGATGGAAGTTAACCAGAAATAGCTGGTCCATTTGCTTCTTGCAGTCCCATTTCTTGTGCAAAATACAAGACACATTTCCAGCAAGCATCGAGAGAAAAAATAATCCCAAATATTCTTACGCTGCTGTCACCGGAATGCCGAGCACAACGTGTCTGTGGCTGGGTTCTTTCCCCTTCCACGCCCTCTTTTTCATACAAAAAAACCCTGACAGAAGGCATGGCTCATTTCCCGTGCTTCCTTTCTTGGCCAGGAAATGACGTAATTTTTTTGGTGTTAGCAATGTCAGCCAGCTCCTACTCCACGTTCCATGGGGGAACATCTTGTGGAAGGCCTGGGGGGTGGGGGTGGGGAGAGACACTGGGCATGGAGAGGTAGTGGTGGGAGTGGTGGCTGGTCGCCTGCCCCTGCTATCAGCCCCCTTCTTTCTCTTCTTCCCCGTTCTCCGACGCCATTCCATTCCTCCCCCCCCCCCCCCCCCCCGCCCTCCCCTTCTTCATTCCACCTTTAAAACCGACTTCCCTGTAGTGAGACAGTGTTGCCCCTTGCAGTATAAATTTTAGACCCGCCTTCAGAAATTTCAGAGATAGAAATGGTCTCTCTCTCTCTCTCTCTCTCTCTCTCTCTCTCTCTCTCTCTCTCTCTCTCTCTCTCTGTGTGTGTGTCTTTGTCTCTCTCTGACTTTCCTGTTTTATGTTGTATTTTTATTTTGTTGGTTATATATTGCTTTTTTTCATACCTTTACTTTCTTTTGATGTTGTCTTCATTTTTCACAGTCTTCCTGACTCACTCGCCCGTCTTTGTTATGTCACCTGCTTTCCCCTCTCGTTTCGTCTGATTAGAGTTCATACCATTCAAGCTACACCATCGTGGAGGAGTATGAATCGAGAGAGAGAGAGAGAGAGAGAGAGAGAGAGAGAGAGAGAGAGAGAGAGAGAGAGGAGAGAGAGAGAGAAATGGAAACAGATAGATGGAGAACACACACACACACACACACACACACACACACACACACACACACACACATATATATATATATATATATATATATACAGAGAGAGGCAGACAGACTGACCGACAGACAGACAGACAAAAAGATACAAAGATAGATGGAGCCATCTACAGATATATAGTTCGACTGATAAGTAATTAGCAAGCCAGCTAGGTGGGGAGAGAGAGAGAGAGAGAGAGAGAGAGAGAGAGAGAGAGAGATGGTGAATATGGGGAGAGAGAAGAGAATGGTGAATATGGCGAGAAAGAGAGAGAGAGAGAGAGCGAGAGAGAGAGAGAGAGAGAGAGAGAGAGAGAGAGATTGGCAGCCAGAAATAGCTAGTCAATTCGCTTCTTGCTATCCCGTTTGTCCTAAAAAAAAAATGTTTTAGCGAAAGACCGAAGACAAGAAACTCCCAAGAACTCTCACGCTGCTTTTGCTGGAATGCTGAACACAGCGTGTGTCTGTGTGGGTTCTTTCCCCTGCCTCAGCCTTTTCTTTTTTTCGAAATAAAAAGCGACAAAAAAGCAATGTTCATTTCCTGTGGATGCATTTTTGTTCAGGAAGTGACGTCAGTTGTTTTGTTGCGTTGGCCATATCAGCCCCAGCTCCTAGTCCCACAGCGCTGTTCACCATGGAAACGTGTGTCTGAAGGCCTTGGGGGAGGGAGAGACACTGGACATGGAAGTGGTGTGTGTGTGTGTGTGTGTGTGGGGGGGGGGGGGGGGGGGGGCTCGCGAGTCCCCCACCTCACCTCACTCCAACCTGTCCTAACCCTGATGGTTTTCCCACTAGAGGAAACTCGAAGGTGTTCTTTCAGTTTATGATTATACACATGTTTACCCTTGAAATTTTGCACATTTTTTTTTCCTGCTCTGTTAATCTCTTAAACCCTGACTTGTTTGCGTTTTTTCTTCACCTCCCATTTTATTCGTCTTTGTCTGTTTTCTGTCTCTGTGACCCGTTCGTCTGTACTTGTCGATAGTCTGTAAGCTTTCGGTGAAAACTCTTTGGTACAGTGTATCCGATGCTAGGACACTAATGTTGTCTATGGATAAGGTTATTTATTTTTTTTTTTCCGTACGCAGGCTGATACTCCTGCGGACACTCCCTGTGTAGACGGGGTAGTATTAATCCCATCTACCCAACAAAGGGAGTGGAGTTTTGTGCGCATGACCTTTTCTTTATCCCGCCATTAAGGGCAGCCATACTCCAACTTCTGGGGTGGTGCATGCTATGTGTAACGTGTCATCCATACCAACGGCCAAACTGACCTTCTCTTCCGAAAGTTGGTAATGGGATTTTACGTGTGTGTGCAAGATGTTATGCGCGCGTTTCACACACGGAACCTCGGTTTACAGTCTCATTCGAAGGACTGTATGGGAAATGGAGTCAAAACCAATGTTAACTCCGAGGGAAAAAAAAACCCTGTACCGAAACGGCCCGGCGGAGATTCGAACCCGCAACCCCAAGATTACGAGTCCGGCGCTCTACCACTAGGCTATTCCGGCCCCCTGGATAAGATATGTTACAGTGTCCACCATACTAGCTACATCCGTCTTGTTTGTGGATGAGGGTAGCGTTACAGTGTACGCAATGCTATCTAATCAGTTAGTCCACGGACGAGGTAAATTTACAGTTTGTGTCATGTTAGCCATACCGGTATAGTCTATGGACGGGGTAGTGTTTGGACAATGTACTGTTACACTGTGCATCATGTTACCAACACTAGTGTAGTCTTGGAACGAAGTAGGGTTACAATGTATACCATATTAGCTACACTGGCGTAGTCTGGATGAGGTAGTGTTTCAGTGTATACCACTCTAGCTACACCGTTGAGAAAAAAAAAAGAGGAAAGAGAAGACGAAGAAGGAAAAAGTAAACGAAAAAAAAGGGGGGAAAAGCAGAATGTCAGATGGCGACAGAAGAAATTCATATCACAGAATTTCAAAAAAAAAAAAAAAAGGGGAACAGGGCGTAGAAGCAGAAGACATAGAGGGGGGGAGACAGAGAGAGGGTGAAAAGACAGTGGGGGGGGAGGGGGGGGGGCAGAAAGCAGGAAAAAGGTGACGAATCAACCATTCCTACGTCCACTCCCTCCA
>JADBJO010012093.1:36052-43552 GCA_016801955.1 Conus betulinus
ATATCAATCATAGCTGATCACAACATTATCCAGACAGGCGCGTGGACAGAAAGGCGCTGGAAACGAAACAAAGAAGCAGAGAAAGACAAGAATAAATCTGAAGACACAGTGCAGCACACGCCATATATTTCTGCAGACCGCTCCTTGAAATTTGTTCTCCACTGACCATGCATTTTTTTTCTCTACTTGAAATCTTCTTAAAAACTCACGGCACTTCCTGTAGGCCCAACGTCAAACTCGTACTGGTGAAAATTATGTATACAACGTCCACCTTGCCAAAGACCTCAGCTCACGCTAACTGGTTCATTACCTGCGCCAAACTGAAAGTGAAATTGCTGCAAGCAGAAGCTGAACCCAAGTGTTCTGGATTTCGTTGGTCTTTCCCCGAGTCGCAGAAAGTATGGTCCTAGCTCTACATGGATAATGTTCATCTGTCACTAACCAGAAAAAAACGACCATAGCTAAACTTGGATAACGTTCTACAAAATGACCAGAAAATGTGTCCTTGGCTGTTTCTGATTTTTTTTTTTTTTTAATCTTTTTCAAATGACCAGAAAATGTTACCTTCCCTGTACTTGGATAATGTTCTTTTTTTTTCTTCCTCTTCTTTAAATGACCAGAAAATGTTACTTTCGCTATGCGTGCATAACGTTCTTTTGTAAATTGCAAGAAAGTGTTACCTTAACTGCTCTTGGATAATCTTCTTTCGAATAGGACCAGAAAAGGTTACTTAGGCTCTGCTTGGATAATGCTCTTAAATGAGCAGAAAACGTGTACGATGTTCTTCTTGAAATGACCCGAAAAAGTAACCTTGGCTGAACTTAGATAATATTCTTTCGTAAATAACTAGAAAATGTTACCTTGGCAGAACTTACGTAATGTTCTTTTGTAAATAACGAGAAAATGTTACCTTAGCTGAACTTAGATAATGTTCTTTTGAAAATTACCAAAAATATTCCCTTAGATGTACTTGGATGAAATTCTTTTGTCGGTGATCAGAAAAATGTGTCCTTAGCTGTATTCAGATAGCGTTTTATGTCATGTAAATAGAAAATGTGACTTTAGCTGCATTTGGACAGTGTTCTTATTTGAAGACTTAAAAAATGATACTGTAGACGTACTTGAAAAGCATTCTTTCGCCAGTTTCTGGAAAAGGTGACCGTATCTGTACTCAGCTTTTCTCAACAGATATCCAGAAGTGATATATTTTCCGTATGTTTAGACCACGTTCTTTTATGGATGAATGAACCATCTGATTTTAGCTGTGCACAGACAACTGAAATAGGACAGCGTTCCAGCAGGCGTAGAGAGGAGAGTGATAGTGAAACCACCATGGGTGCAAGGACATTGCCATTATGCCAGATGCCATTAAAATAAAACGGAGCCACCCCGCCTATTTTGCCTCGACGTATCACTGGACAGAAAGATGAAAACGGAAAGTTCCGAAAAAGCAACTGAAGGAGCTAAAAGACTTAGTCCCACGCACTAACGAGCTTCCAAATAGCTTACGGGGGGTGGGGGAGGAAGGGAGCAGACGAGAAAAAACAACAACAACAAAAAACGAACCAATCCTGATTCGCTCAAACAGGACGAGAACTGCACACAAAGATCCTTTTTTTTTCTGAAGAGTGCTGTGGCAAGCCATCCCCTTCACGCTCTAAAGGAGTCACCATGCAGAGGGATATGTCAGTGACTGCTGGTTCGTTGTCGGGAGGACTCATCAGCCTGTGAACATCTCGTGGATGTCAACTGAGGGGCTAAAGAGGGGGGGTGGGGGGTGGGGGGGGGGGGGGTTCTCCTAACGTATGCCGAAGACCAACTCTGAAAACCATTGTTAGCTATCATGATGGCTACACCAAGGTATGCTCCGTTTGGTGTACGTGCTATTGCGCGACGCGTAATGCGCGACGACCTACTGTGCGACGTGTAATGCGCGACGACCTACTGTGCGACGTGTAATGCGCGACGACCTACTACGCGACGTCTAATGCGCGACGACCTACTGCGCGGCGCGACGTCTAATGCGCGACGACCTACTGCGCGACGTCTAATGCGCGACGACCTACTACGCGATGCTTAATGCGACGGCCTTCGGCGCGCGCGTTTACAGACAGTGGGAGGCAGAAAGAGAGAGAGAGAACCGTCGCGCAGTGGGCCGTTGCTCAGTTCAGTAAGAATCTTCCCTTCAAATACTGATGTACGAGCGTAACTTTGATTTCAGTGTACCTCTTCATTTGTACAGGCTGTCAGGAAAGCTTAAATAAATGTTAGCGAACCGCCAAGAGAAACGTGGACAAACGAGTCACAAGACAAAAACACGACGCGTTTCGACCTCTTAGATCTTCTTCAGGCAAGACACAAACAAATAGGACAATGAAAGTGAACAAGCTCTGATCTCTCAGAGCAGAGCAAGGTAGGCGTTGAATGAAAAGCTGTCAGGAAAGCTTTAGCGATAGCACACAAGCCGACTTTGTTGACCTTGCTGTCAAATATTTTGAATGTATATCTCTCTCAATTTCTGTCTTTGATTTTCATTTACCGAGTATACTCAAGAACCTCTGGAATACAGTAAAAACAATATATGAAAATCAAAATCAAACTGGAATACAGCCACGAAGCGTATTTGAATGTAATCAAAAACATTTGACATTGTCACAAAACATCCAAATGTATCACAAAATGTGCGGAGTTTAGTCCCAAATCGTACAGAACATAGTTACAAAACGTACGGAATGTAGTCATGAAATATACAGAATATAGCCATAACACATACAGATTCAATCACAAAAGAAAACTGTAAAACATCTTAGCAAAAAGATATAGAATGTCGTCACAAACCACTTGGAATGTAATAAAGTAACGTACGAAATATAGTCCCATACAAAAAGGAGAGTTGTCAAATGATATCAAAACATGGAATTTAGTAATGTAATTACAGAACGAATGTAAAATAATGATAAAACATTGGGAAGATAGTCTCAGAATTATGAAACATGTTGCAAAACATATAGAACATGACCAGTAGACCCCCAGGTATTTAGAGTAGGAAACCAACTGTCCGACACGATCATTCTTAAACGCTGGCGCTCCCCTGAAATTATGTGTTATCTCCCTTACTATACATACAGTCCACAAACGATTTTCGATCTGGTGATTGATCCAAACTTCAAGGCTGTGGCAGATGCACTACAGTCAGCAGCCAGAACGCTGTATGAGAACAGAGGGGCGATACATACCAAAGTCGTCATCTTCTCTGATGCTTTTTCAGTACTGCAGGCTGTTAAAAATCATCGAAACAAGAAACCCAACACCCTTGTCTCTTCCCTGGCCATTCTGCAGCAGACTACAGAGAATACTGTCATCCAGTGGATACCCTTACAGTGCAATATATTTGGCAATGAGGAAGCTGACCAATTGGCAAAGGAAGGAGGACAGCAGCTCCAACTGGAGCAGGAAGTCTCCTTTGAAGAAGTCAAAAGCATTATCAAGGAGAAGCAACAAAGAGATGGCTTCAGCAGCACCCAAACTTCAACAAGAGGGATGCATACTACCTGCTGCTGCCCAGATCAGACCAAGTGAACACTGTAAAACTGAAGACAGGGCACGCCAGACTGAGACATCACATGTTCACAAAATTCCACATTGGCGAGTCTTCAGGTTGCCCATGCGGTACAGCCCCAACGACAGCGGAACACTTCCTGCAGGACTGTCCCACACATATAAAGCTAAGGGCAGAGACCTGGCCTGCCAACACACCGATGAGGGAAAAGCTTTATGGATCACTGGAGGGCCTCCGCCGTACAGCAGCCTTCGTCCATGCCTCTGGGGTTCCTGTCTGAGTGAACGAAGAAGAAGAAGAAGAAGATGATGATGATCGATCTGTTGCTATTCTTGAATTTCCTGATCACACTACCATGAGGAGCCTCATGTTTCACTGTAAACAAACAGCCTGAAAAGAAATAAGTTAGAACAATGGTTGAACAGTGTTACGCAAATAATCTTGAACTTCATCTCTCAAAAATCAACTAGTGTTCCACAAATAATCTTGAACTCCATCTTTCAATAATAATCTGGTATTCTACAAATAATCTCGAACTCGGTGTTTCAAACAAATCAACTAAATAACTGATTTCCGGAGGGAAAAAATGGAATTTCTCTCCTAGCCTTGTGTATGAACACTCAAGAAACTGAAGGGGCAGAGGCATTCAAGGTTTTAGGTGTGCATAGCTTGACCACACACAGCTGGGACGTAGACGTCACATCAGCTGGCACGAAAGCTCATCGGAGGTGTTTTCATTTACGTCAGTTAAAGAAGTATTGGTACTGCAGTCCTAACCCAGTTGTACCAGTCCTTCATTGAAATTGTACTCACTTTTTCGATCACTGTCTGTTAAGCATCCCACTGAATCAAGAAAAACGTATGGTAAAAACAAAAAAACGCCTCAAAAATAGGCAAAAATATTATTTAGCTTAGTATTTACAACATGCACACAAGACGCACCGCAGGGTCCATTATATCATTAAAAAAAAACCGACCCATAGCAAGATCCATCATATCTGATGACAAACATAGATCCATTATGTCAAATAACAAACACCTAGATCCATTATGTCAGATAACAAACACCAAGATCCATCATATGAGTTGACGAACACCTAGATCCATTATGTCAGATGACAAACACCTAGATCCATCATGTCAGATGACAAACACCAAGATCCATCATGTCAGATGACAAACACCTAGATCCATCATGTCAGATGACAAGCACCAAGATCCATCATGTCAGATGACAAACACCTAGATCCATCATATCAGGTGATGACAAACACCTAGATCCATCATATCAGGTGATGACAAACACCTAGCTCCATCATATCAGGTGATGACAAACACCTAGATCCATCATATCAGATGATGACAAACACCTAGATCCATCATATCAGATGATGACAAACACCTAGATCACCCCATTAGAAGGCAAACAACACCCGCCAATCATCTGTTCAAACCTCTTCCTTCTGGCAGAAGACATCGCTGCTTTTAAGTGCCAGACAAATCGCCTGAAAAAAACAACTTCCACCCGCGGGCCGTTAAGACAATTAATCCGTAGACCCTGTCGCTCTCGCTTTACTTAGCGTGTCTCAGAGTCCCTCAATGGCAGTTACGTTGTGTTGCAGTATTAATGGCGGTCATTCCACATAATTATGCTGGGATGTGTGCGTGTGTGTGTGTGTGTGTGTGTGTGTGTGTGTGTGTGTGTGTGTGTGTGTGTGTGTGTGTGTGTGTGTGTATGTGTGTGTGTGTGTGTGTGTGTGTGTGTGTGTGTGTGTGTGTGTGTGTGTGTGTGTGTACGCGCACGCGCGTGTGTGTGTATGTGTGTGTGTGTGCCTGCGTGTGTGTGTGTGCGCGTTCGCGTGCGCGTGCATGCGTGTGTGTGTGTGTGTGTGTGTGTGTGTGTGTGTGTGTGTGTGGTGTGTGTGTGTGTGTGTGCGCGCGCGCGTGTGTGCGTGTGCGCAACTGTGTGTGTGTGTGTGTGTGTGTGTGTGTGTGTGTGTGTGTGTGTGTGTGTGTGTGTAAGAGAGAGACAGACAGACAGACTGACAGACAGATAGAGACCGAGAGAGAGAGAGAGAGAGAGAGAGAGAGAGAGAGAGAGTGTGTGTGTCTTCTGCCTTTTGTCTGTCCGTGTTTTGGATTTCTACAATTTAAGCTCTACTCATTCATATGTTCTGATTTGCACTCCCCATGTCACTGCTGGTGTTGAATCTTGTCACTCTTTCTTCAAGTGCATGCTGTCGATATCAATGAGCCGGACTCCTGGACTCTGCAAAACCGAAATAAGTCACTTCCTTTCGCTAATTCATCGAATGATAAATAATCTTAATCGTGAATGCATTCACGAAACAAATGGAACACAGTCACAAAACGTACGGAACATAGTCAAAAAACGTAAGGAACATGACCAGAAAAGATATAGAATATATACTCTCAGAAGGTACTGAATATAATCAGAGAATGTATGAAATACAATAAACAAGACAAATGGGATTTAGATGCAAAACGTATGGGATATTGGAAACAAAACCTGAAATGTAGTCATAAAGATACATAAATTTCTGAAAGAAAAAAAAAAAGTGGGGAGGGGGGGGGGGGGGGGGGGGGGGGACCCACAATTTTACCACAAAATTACGAGAAACCACACGATTACAACGATGCACAGTACACGAACAAAGTTTCTAACCCGGCAGACATTGTATCCGTGCTCATGACCTATAAAACAGAAAGACGTCAATACGTGAATATCAAGAAAGAAGACAGACAATAATCAGCCTGTGGTGTGACCGAAGAAGAAACTCATTTTCTGAACAGCTGCACCAAGGACAAGATATCCAGGTTAAAAAAATAAAATAAAATAAATAACAGAGCAGCTGACTGACGATGTACCTGACCCAAACTTGTGTAATATGCAAATGAAATGCCATGCAATGATAACGTGCAAATCCATATTGCAAAATATATGCATGATGCATAAACATAAAAAGGCAATAACTGGCAACACGTGTTGGTCATTATGTAACCCATGATTCGAGCATAAAACATTCAAACATGATCTGTCTGAATGTCTGATTGTTATGCTAATGTTGTGTTGTGTCTATTGTACCGCTAGGCTTCTTCTAGTGGCAATTCAAGTCTGAGTCTCTCTCTCTCCCCCTCACACACATCAAAACAAACAGATATTCCAGTAATTCCCACTACGTTCGGAGCCAAGTCTGGAAGCGTGATCATTTCATTCGTTTAAAAACCATTGATGCCGAGTGGTGGGGGTTGGACCCCAACAAAATCGATTCAACTTCACAGTCACGGTGAATGCACATTAGGATTCCCAGAATCTACTGTTTCCCCCAAACTGGTGGTCAGTCACACCACCACCATCAGTACAGATTTAACGGTGTGAATAGATGCTGTGAACTGTTCCACAGTTCACTTACCTGGAATCTGTCACTGACAACGAGTAAACCAAACCAGAAAACAACTTACGGACAGGAAAGACTAAAATCCGTATGGAAGGTATAAAAAACAGCTGCGTGATACAGGATCAGACTCCGTGTACTGGTACATTTAAACTTCCTGCATGCATTCAAGACAAGACGGCCTTACAGCAGATTTGTAGATGAGAGAATGAAGCCATGGAAATAAAATATCATCACAAGATGCTAACATACGATATTCTGATCACAGCATCAATGAACCAGCGCGTGACACTATCCAGCAGTACTCTGGACCACATGAAGACCATCTCACTTCAGGTAAGGAGAAAGTCTACAATGGTGTGGCCATCTAAACAAGAACCAATGGCTTGCCATTTCATTCGATTTTTTTTTTTTCCTATTATGGAACAATTGTACTTTCCTTGAGCTGAAATATGAGAGCTGGAGAATGAAATAAAGTGCGTATGCAATTTTAATTGAAAGGAATAATGTAAGCACAGTACAGAC
>JADBJO010012094.1:0-12500 GCA_016801955.1 Conus betulinus
GAGCGTTTACCAAGATCTTTCTAATGACACTGACGTCATTGATTGGCTCCAGATATTGGGACAAAAAAAACAAACCATGAGGCAAAGTTTATGACCGTGCTCCCAGTTTATCCGGAATACGCGTGATTATCGGCCATAAAGAGGAAAAACCGTCTTGGGCGGTGTATACCGTTATAATGGCTATTCTGGTAACATCAGCCATCGATTTGTGACCTATAATGAACATACATACAAATTTTCAGAAAGATCGGCCAGAACTTTCTGAGATTTTTCCATCAAGACAGAAAACCATTATTGGCCCTCGAGTAAACGCTATAACGGTAACGTAACCACCCATCGGGCATCATTCGGGACCCATAAATGAACATACTACAAATTTTTTCAGAAACATCGGCCACTTACTTCTTGAGATTTCATGCAGATGAAAAACGTTATGGGCAATTCTATACAACAGTAAACCAATCGGGCATCATCCGTGACCCATAATGAAGTACCTACAAATTTTCATATAGATCGTGCCACGTCCTTTTGAGATATTCCGTACAAAGAAAAACCCCCGTTATGGATCGTTATCGCCATTAGCAACGGCTATAACGGAACATAACGTCCGGGTAGTGTCCATGAACCATAATGATGCATACCTACAAACTTCTCAGAAAGATCGGCCCAGCACTTTCTGAGACATTCCATAAAAAAAAGAAAAAAACTATTATGGGCCGTGCCGCCGTGGTAACGGCTACAACGTTAAAATTAAAACATCGGTCGGGCATCATCCGTCGCCCACAATGACATACCTACAATTTTCGGAAAGATCGGCCAAGTACTTTCGGAGATATTCCATAAAGAAGAAAAACCGTTATGGGCTGTTAGAGCCGTTAGTAACAGCTATAACGCTAAACTAAAACATCGGGCATCATCCGTAATCCATAGTGAAATACCTGCTAATTTTCACACAAGATCGGCTAAGTAACTTTCTGAGATATTTCCGTAAAAAAGAAAAACCGTTACAGGCCGTTACAGCCGTTAGTAACGGCTATAACGGTAAACTAAAACATCGGGCATCATTCGTGACCCATAATGAACATATCTGCTAATTTTCAACAAGATCGGCCAAGTACTTTCGGAGATATTCCATAAAGAAGAAAAACCTGTTACAGGCCGTTACAGCCGTTAGTAACGGCTATAACGGTAAACTAAAACATGGGCATTATTCGTGACCCATAATGAACATACATGCTAATTTTTCAGAAAGATCGGCCAAGTACTTTCTGAGATATTCCATAAAGAAGAAAAACCGTTACAGGCCGTTACAGCCGTTAGTAATTGCTATAACGTAAAATAAAACATCGGCATCATTCGTGACCCATAATGAACATACCTACAAATTTTCACAAAGATCGGCCAAGTACTTTTGAGATATTCCATAAAGAAGAAAAACCGTTACAGGCCGTTACAGCCGTTAGTAACGGCTATAACGGTAAACTAAAACATCGGCATCATTATCCGTGACCCATAATGAACATACCTACAAATTTTCAGAAAGATCGCCAAGTACTTTCTGAGATATTCCATAAAGAAGAAGAAAACCATTACAGGCCGTTACAGCCGTTAGTAACGGCTATAACGGGGTAAACTAAAACATCGGGCATCATCCGTGACCCATAATAACATACCTGCTAATTTTCACAAAGATCGGCCAAGTATTTTCGGAGATATTCCATAAAAAAGAAAAACCGTTACACGCCGTTATAGCCGTTAGTAACGGCTATAACGGTAAACTAAAACATCAGGCATTATTCGTGACCCATAATGAACATACCTACAAATTTTCAGAAAGATCGGCAGAGTACTTTTTGAGATATTCCATAAAGAAGAAAAACCGTTACAGGCCGTTACAGCCGTTAGTAACGGCTATAATGGGGTAAACTAAAACATCGGGCATCATCCGTGACCCATAATGAAATAACGGGTACACTAAAACATCGGGCATTATTCGCGACCCATAATGAACATACCTACAAATTTTCTGAAAGATTGGCTAAGTACTTTTTGAGATATTCCAATAAAAAAGAAAAACCGTTACAGGGTGTTACAACCTTTAGCAACGGCTATGACGGGGTAACTAAAACATCGGGCATCATCCTTGACCCATAATGAACATACCTCAAATTTTCAGAAGATCGGCCCAGTAGTTTTTGTCTGAGACAGCTATAGACATTCGTGAGCTGGTCGGGCGACTAGCGGGGAGTTCATTTAATGCAGGGCCCATAACTGCTCTGGTCCCTCTGGTTTCTGGTTGTGTGTGTGTGTGTGTGTGTGTGTGTGTGTGTGTGTGTGTGTGTGTGTGTGCGTGCGTGCGTGCGTGCGTGCGTGTGTGTGTCCGCTGTTAGTCAACCTGCTGGCATTAACAGTTACTGGTCCGTAGAGGAGACACGTCCAGTGATTAAGTGCCCAGCTGTCAAAAGAAAGAAAGAAAAAAACAAACAACAACAAAAAAAAAAAAAAAAAGAAAAATTCTCCACGCACTCTAAACCCGACAACTGTCATACGGTGACAAGCCCACCGTCCCCCTCCCTCCTCCTCCCGCACCCCATCCCGCTCCTTCATCTCCTCCTCTACTCCTCCTCTCCTCTTCAAACGCCTATTTCAGACGGTTTCTGAAGCCTCCACCACTCAATACGACCAGTCCTCTGCCAGATATTTCCTCCTGACAAACCTGGATGTCGCCACTCATTCTACAGCATCCTCCACACTTCGCTGGAAACCGAAATGCCATTCAGTAGAGAATTCCTTCCGGACCCCCTCCTCGTTGCCGTCCTTTAACATCTCCCACTCCCACCACAACATGTCGAGGGAAAAGACACGCACACTCCCCAACTTCCATAACCCCCACACGGTGCCATCGCTCATTCCTCGCTTTAAATGTCAAATTCTGTCAGTTAGGACGGGTTACTGGGCATGCGACACTACAAGTTGTGTACAACCGTAAGAGAATCTGCGTGGAACTTCGTGGAATTCTCTGTAACTCCTGAGATGAGGAGACCTTAAGCATATTTTTTTTCGTGTTTTGCGGTTCGCATTAATCCCCCCTCCCCCCATCGGCGTCATGCCCTTATTACAGCTCCCCCCCCCCCCCACACACACACACACACGCACACACACACGTACACACACACACACACACACACACACACACACACACACACATGTACACACACGTACACACACACAACACACACACACACACACACACACACACACACACACACACACACACACACACACACACACACACACACACACACCACAACACCGTTTCGTCGTCGCAGTCCCCTCACTGGCAATCCAAAAGGATAAATGAATGAAATGTTGCCACGAGGCACCCCACCAGAGAATGCACAGCACTACTGCCGAGTCATTACAGTGACATTCATTGGTGCCTGTTCTGAGCGTCTAGCTAGGCATCATTCAGAAAGCTCCCTACTGGCTCAGTGGCGGAGCCAGAAAATATGATTGTCCCCATCAGAAAGACGCCACAACGTCCATTCAACGAGTATCTCCTGAACTTGCCAGGGGTCGAAGGCTTCGATACGAAATCACCGTGCGTATGGACGTGGGGGAAGGGAAAGGGAAGGGAGGAGGATAGCCAGTGACCTCACCACGACAGCAAGACACGAAGGGCAACAACATGTGAAACTTTGTTCTGACGTTCAATGACGATGAGGATGACGAAGACAATAATGCGTGGCTTTATTCTGGTCAGAAGGTACATGGCAGGCTGTACTTCACGCTTCTTTCCTTTCACACAACATAGCGACGTCAACCTGGCCCGAAAGATACAGCCATCTGCATGGTCAGAATACATTGTGGTCAGGGTATGGACCTGATGACATTATCCCGTAATGACTAGGGTTCGGACTTGATAACCTTTTCCCGTGATGGCCAATATTAGCACTTAACGACAGTACCCTGTGATGGCCAATATTGGGACTTTACGACAGTACCCTGTGATGGCCAATATTGGGACTTAACAACAGTACCCTGTGATGGCCAATATGGGGACTTTACGACAGTACCCTGTGATGGCCAATATTGGGACTTAACGACAGTACCCTGTGATGGCCAATATTGGGACTTAACAACAGTACCCTGTGGTGGCCAATATTAGCACCTAACAACAGTACCCTGTGATGGCCAATATTAGCACTTAACAACAGTACCTGTGTGATGGCCAATATTGGGACTTAACAACAGTACTCTGTGATGGCCAATATTAGCACTTAACACAGTACCCTGTGGTGGGCAATATTAGCACTTAACGACAGTACCCTGTGGTGGGCAATATTAGCACTTAACGACAGTACCCTGTGGTGGGCAATATTAGCACTTAACGACAGTACCCTGTGGTGGGAAATATTAGCACTTAACAACAGTACCCTGTGATGGCCAATATTGGGACTTAACGATAGTACCCTGTGATGGTCAATATTGGGACTTAACGACAGTACCCTGTGATGGTCAATATGGGACTTAACGACAGTTCCCTGTGATGGCCAATATTGGGACTTAACGACAGTACCCTGTGATGGCCAATATTGGGACTTAACGACAGTACCCTGTGGTGGGCAATATTGGGACCTTACGACAGTACCTTGTGGTGGGCAATATTGGGACCTTACGACAGTAGTACCCTGTGATGGCCAATATTGGGACCTTACGACAGTACTCTGTGATGGCCAATATTGGGACCTAACGATAGTACAGTGGATGGCCAGGATTGGAACCTAGTGATAGTACCCAGTGATGGCCAGGATTGGGAAACCTAGTGACAGTATCCTGTGATGACCAATATTATGACCTTAACAACAGTACCCTGTGATGGCCAATATTGGACTTAACGACAGTACCCTGTGATGGCCAATATTGCACTTAACAACAGTACCCTGTGATGGCCAATATTGGGACTTAACAACAGTACCCTGTGATGGCCAATATTGGGACTTAACGACAGTACCCTGTGATGGCCAATATTTGGGACTTAACAACAGTACCCTGTGATGGCCAATATTGCGACTAACGACAGTACCCTGTGATGGCCAATATTGGGACTTAACGACAGTACCCTGTGGTGGGCAATATTGGGACCTTACGACAGTACCTTGTGGTGGGCAATATTGGGACCTTACGACAGTACCCTGTGATGGCCAATATTGGGGACCTTACGACAGTACTCTGTGATGGCCAATATTGGGACCTAACGATAGTACCCAGTGATGGCCAGGATTGGAACCTAGTGATTATATCCCGTGATGACCAATATTATGACCTAACGACAGTACCCTGTGATAGCCAACATTGGGACCTAATTACATTATTCCGTAATAGCCAGCATTGAGACCTAATGACATATCCTGTGATGGCCAGGACTTGGACCTTATCAAATTATCTTGTGATAGCCAATACTGGAAATTTAGCGACAGTACCCCGTGATGGCCAATATCGGGACCTAACGATAGTACTCCGTTATGGTCAGGATTGGGACCTAATGACATTATCCCATGATGGCCAGGATTGGGACCTAATGACATTATCCCGTGACGGCCAGGATTGGGACCTAATGACATTACCTCGTGATGGCCAGAATTTGGACCTAATGACATTATCCTATGATAGCCAATATTGGGACCTAATGACATTATCCCGTGAAGGCCAGATTGGGACCTAATGACATTATCCTATGATGGCCAATATTGGGACCTAATGACATTATCCCGTTATGGCCAGGATTGGGACCTAATGACATTATCCCATGATGGCCAGGATTGGTACCTAATGGCATTATCCCGTGATGGCCAGGATTGGGACCTAATGACATTATCCTATGATAGCCAATATTGGGACCTAACGTACCCTGTGATGGATATCATGCCATCATTTCGTGACGACCACACATCCAACGACATAATCCTGAGAAGTACAGTCTGTTAACACTATACACAAGCATACTGTGTTAGACTCCAGGCCATCGTGGCAATGCCAGAGGTGCAAAAATCATGATGGCTCGGTGCCTATCGGCCGTTAAGCAGCAGCCGACCACAGGAGATAGTGGTAGTGGGTCTATCTGCATCAGGGCCATATAGTCAAGTCAGGTCAAGAACACACTTTATTATCTCCAAAGAGAAATTAAGAGTGGCCATAAAAACAACAAATCACAAATCACACATCACACCCACCCATCCACCCATTCGCACAGACAGAATGCACACACACACACACACACACACACACACACACACACACACACACAGCTTTCTGTACCGGATCTTATTGAAAGTTTAGTTATAATTCAAGAATTTGATGGATGGGAACAAAACTGTTTTTTGGTTCTATTTGTCTTGAAATTTTGGAATTTGGAATCTTCGTTCAGAGGGTAAAACATTGTAGTTTTTTTTAAAGAACATGAAAACTGTCAGCAGCAATGTTCATATCTTTTTGTGTCACTTCATACAATTTATCTATCTGTCCTTGATTTTTGCCAATAATCTTTCCACATGTATTCACCACTCTGTTTAAAACGTTTTTGTTTTCCACGCTAAGATTTCCAAACCACCATAAAAAGCCAAAGGACAACACTGATTCTACAAAAGCAACAAAACATATTTAAGATGTCCCTACTGACAGCGAGAGACCGAAGTTTTTGGAGACAGTATATTCTAGACTGGCATTTTTTGTAGATAAATGATTGAGTATTTGCATTAGGATTCAGCTTATCATCTGGAATAGTACCAGATACTTATAAATCAGTTACCATTTCCTTTGTCTTACTAACATTCAAATCTGGACAGTTCTCTTCGCACTATGTACAAAACGTTCCACCTCTTGAAAATAAATGGTATCTGAATTTGACAGGTCCTCTAAAGCAGAATCATCTGTGTACTTTATGACGGGAGTGACAGGTAAGATAATGTTGCCTATAGCCCGGCCGACAGCAAAGGGCCACATCAGAGCTGAGGAGTGACAGAAGAACCAATACAATCATTTGCATAATGAGTAAAGAGTATAGGGAGAGAACGGTACCTTGAGGTGCACCGGTAAATGTGGTTTTAGCTGATGCATATTTTCCCTCAAAGCGAACGTGCTGTAACCTGTTGACTAAAAAGTTCACCACCCATACAATCAATTTTAGGTTGACCTGTAAAGTGTGGAGTTTCTTTGCCATAATGTGTGGGTTGAATAGTATTAAAAGTTGATGAGAAAGGACGACTGTCTATAAACGATGACATGCAATGACCGTGTCATCTCTGTCGCCATTCAACAATGAAACAACACACACACACACACACGCACACACGGTTCATGCATTTTCATATCGCTGTGATTTGCACATTTTCTAGACAAAGCTGCATTAACCCTTCCACTATGCATTGTGGTGGGATCCAGTTATCCCCAACACTCTTCCACTGTCGTTTGTACTGAGATCCAGTCATTCCCAATACCCTTCCACTGTCCGTTGTACTGAGATCCAGTCATTCTCAACACTCTTCCACTGTCCGTTGTACTGGGATCCAGTCATTCTCAAAACCCTTCTACTGTCCATTGTACAGAGATCCAGTCATTCCCAACACCTTTCCACTGTCCGTTGTACTGAGATCCAGTCATTCCCAACACCCTTCCACTGTCCGTTGTACTGGGATCCAGTCATTCCCAACACTGGCTCTTTAACATCCCTTACAGGCCCCCTCTTCAGTACCCAGTTACATCATCCCTGTTCAAGCTATTCTGTTGGCACTTTGAGGCAAGATAATGCTCAACGGTTCTAGCTTCTGGTTGCACTAAAGACCCGTCCACGACCTATTCAACTTACCACGAGTCTTGCTGGAATTGGTGCAGAAGCAGTCAATCGATGCCCAACCTCTTGAGAGCAAGATGTTGCTACTCTTTCAAAAGGGGTTAAAGCAAATGAGAATGTACTTCCCCTGATATATTTGCTTGACACACGAGAACATAAAACAGAGAACATACATCAAACTACCACTGTGTATACAGGGAACATCAAACCATCACTGTGCATACAGAGAACATCAAACCATCACTGTGCATAGAGAGAACATCAAACATCACTGTGTATACAGAGAACATCAAACCATCACTGTGTATACAGAGAACATCAAACCATCAATGTGTATACAGAGAACATCAAACCATCACTATGTACAGAGAACATCAAACCATCACTGTGTATACAGAGAACATCAAATCATCACTATGTATAGAGAACATCAAACCATCACTGTGTATACAGGGAACATCAAACCATCACTGTGTATACAGAGAACATCAAACCTTCACTGTAGATGTTACTGTGTCCTGTGTTCAAACAAGATAGCATTAATCTCATAAATCGAAGGGTGGGGTGGGGGGGTGGGGGTAACATTCTGGAATGAGGAAAGAAGACATTCACAAAGCTCCAGCGTCAGGCTGATATGGCAGCCATCAGCAGACAGACGAGCTGCTTTCTTTTCTCCTCCTCTCTTTCTGGCTGTTTGCTCCTCTCCTACTCTGAGCCGCTCGTCACTGATTAGTTGATCGCTTGTCATTGATTGGTTGATGCAGATGTCGGGCGAATTCTCTAATCTGTCTGGCTGTCCACATCTCTTCCATTCTGAGCCGCTTTTCACTGATTGGTTGGTGCAGATGTCGGATGACCTACCGACCCCGCTGTGGATTAGCCGTCATCTGATTGGTCCTTGCCACGTGCTTCCACTTTAGGTATGGACCGGGAACATTTACATGGCGTGAGTGGACAGGCAGACAACAGCCGTCGCTTATTTCCCTTTATAGGAAGTCTGACGATCCTTGGAGGGGGCGGGGGAGGGGGGGGGGGGGCGGGTAGACGACGGGAAGGAAGAGGGCGAGTTGGTGGAGATAACAGGAGAGTGGGTAGGTGGTGTGTGTGTGTGTGTGTGTGTGTGTGTGTGTGTGAGAGAGAGAGAGAGAGAGAGAGCGCTAACAAATGTCTTATTGTCCCATTCACCAACGAAGCCCTTCAGACAACGGGGCATTGCATGACCATATTTCAGTTAACGAGAGAGAGAGAGAGAGAGAGGAGAGAGAGAGAGAGAGAGAGAGAGAGATGGGTTTGGTATACGTCTGTTTTTTAGAATAATGTCTAGCAGCGTTATAATGAATTCCTTTTGATTCTCAATGTGTATTTGACGGCAGATGAAAAGATTGTTCTCTCTTCATTGCTATCGGTGCTAAAAACCCACTTCACACAATACCTCTAGCTCTTTGTTCCTCCCAAAAACCTACACCACAACAGTTCAACATTTCTTCTCTTTGACTTTTTTTTTTTTTTTTTTAAAGAACAAACATTTTCTGAGGATGATTGTTTCAGTCTGATCACTTGCACTGTAATCATCATTCTTATCTTAAAATAAAACAAAATAAATTAAAAGATATGCTGTTTCCTTGGTTGAGTTGCTTTATCACTGAAATAGCAGTCTTTTCATCCCGCACAGAAATGCAGCTCTCCATTCCCCCCCCCCACCCCCCATCCTCACCCCCACCCTCACCACACAGCGCGCCCACCCCCTGGAACAGTTTTCTGACAGTTTGCTTCATCCGTCTACCCCCATCCCCACTCTCGTCAGCCAACCAAGACGTCGCAGAGCAATGATGTCACCATCAGCTGATCAACGTGAGGTGTACACCATCCAACCAAGGCCTGACAGACAATGAAGTCCCCGTCCCCCGAGATGATCTACGTGAGCGCCAAACTCCCTGAACGCGCTGTTCTATCCTTCTGCGCCGTGTGAATAGAAGTGATCCCTCTTTCTCACCCCCTTCTTTCCACCCCTTGAAGTGGGAACAGCCTGGGCTATCGGTCCATTGCCCGAGGGAGTTTAAGAGAGAAGGGCTCTGATTGGTCATCATTCCCCGAGGGAAGTCCGAGAGAGGGGATCTGAGTGGTTAAAGAAAGGAACTCCCGCGGGAGTTGATGTTAAAGTATGTTACATATGTGCTAAAGAGTATACCACATGTGCGTGTAAAAAGAGTTTACTACATGCACGTGTTAATGAGTATACCACATGCCGTGTTAATGAGTATACTACATGCACGTGTTAAAATAGCATACTGTATGCACATGTTAAATGAGTATACTACACGCACGCGCTAAAAAGTATTCTGCATGCACATGTAAAGAGTACACTATATGCACGCGTTAAAGAGTTTACTGCTGCATGCATATGTTAAAAAGTATACCACATGCACGTTTAAAAGAGTATACTACATGCACGTGTCAAAAGAGCATACCTACTACATGCACATGTTAAAGGAGAATACTACACACACGTGTTACAGGAGTATACTACATGCATACTGCATGCATGTGTTAAAGAGTATGCCACATGCATGTGTTAAAAAGTATACTACACGCACGTGTTAAAAAGTATAAAATATATGTTTTAAAGAGTATACTACAAGCACGTGTTAAAAGAGTATACTACATACACGTGTTAAAGAGTATACTACATGCATGTGCTAAGGAGTATACTACATGGACGTGTTAAAAGAGTATACTACATGCACGTATTAAACGAATATACTGCTCACACGTGTTTTAAAAGAGTATACTACGCGCATGCGTTCAGACTAAACACGCACGTGTTTAAAGAGTATACTACATACACGTGTTAAAAGACTACACTATATGCGCGTGTTAAAAGAGTATGCTATATGCACGTGTTAAAAGAGTATACTATATGCACGTTTTAAAGAGTATACTACATGCACGTGTTAAACGAGTATACAGCATGCAGGTGTTAAAAGAGTATACTACATGCATGTGTTAAAAGAATAGGCTACATACACGTGTTAAAAGAGTATACTACATGCACGTGTCAAAAGAGTATGCTACATGCACGTGTTAAAGAGCATAATACAAGCACATATTAAAAGAGTATACTACATGCACGTGTTAAAGAGTATACCACATGCACGGGTTAAAAGAGTATATTACATGTACGTGTTAAAGAGTATACTATATGCATGTGTTTAAAAGAGTATACTACACTGCACGTGTTAAAAGAGTATACTACATGCAAGTGTGAAAAGAGTATACTACACGCACGTGTTAAAAGAGTATACTATATGCGCGTGTTTTTTGTGTGACGCCGCCCCTCTCAGCCATTCTCACCCAACACAAACCGAATAGAACAGGAACCAGATGGTCTTAAACAAAAAAAAAACAACACCTAAAACACAAACAAACAAACAAACAAGACCCTCTTCCAAGCAGGCAGAGAATAAACACACCTATCATCATGGCCAAACCTGATTCATGGAATCTTACTTTTCTCTGTCCCTCCTCCTACCCTCCACCCTGCTTTTCTTTTTTTTTGTCTTCTTTTTCTTTTTCTTTTTTTTTTTGGTTTTGTTTTTGCATAACGTATAACGGGTCAATTGTATGACTGTGCATGTGCGAACAACAGGGTTAGAGTTTTTTTTTTTTTAATTTTCCCTCGAATGAAATTATTCTCTGTTAAATGCTGTTCTTTAATTGTAAATAATTGTAAATCCGTTGTTTTTCTTTCTTTCTTTTTTTCTTTTTTTTTTTTCCGTCTGTGTCTTGTACACACAGATAGGGAAGGGAATGAACACCCTCTGGAACCTCAGGATGGCTGTTGGCTACCAGCTCTTCGCCATCAGAGGATTCATGCCCAGCGCATCGCCAGCGCTGGTTAGCCGCGCGTGAATTCGGTTCATGTGTTTCATCGTCAACAGAAACAACAAACATCTTCCGTCCCCACCCTCATGTTTCTCCATCCCCCCTCCCCCCCCCCCCCCCCCTCCCCCCCCCCCCCCCCCCCCACCGGTCGAAATCCGACCCAGTCCACTTACAAGTACTGGTGTGCCCTGTTCCTCCTAAGCCTACTGTCTCTGTCTCCAACATTGCCAGGATCGTGCACTGTCACGGGCAACAACAGACTGAACGTTTTAGAACCTGTCCAAAATGTCCATACTTCATCCAATTCCAAAATAATGACGATTATCTTCTCTTTTCTCCTCTTGTTTTTTCTTCCTTCTTCGTGTTCTTTTTTCTTTCTTTGTTTCGGTGTCTGTTTGTTTGTTCCTTTCTTTCTTTCTTTCTTCTCTCTCTTTCTCTGTCTTCCTCCTCCTTCTCCTTTTCTTCTTCTTCTTCTTCTTTCTTCTTCTTCTCTCTCTCTGTGTCTCTGTCTTCGTCTCTGTCTTTGTCTCTCTCCCTCCAATCTCTCTCCTCTCTCTCTCTCTCTCTCTCTCTCTCTCTCTCTCTCTCTCTGTGCGTGTGTGTGTGTGTGTGTGTGTGTGCGTGCGTGCGCACGCGCGCGCGCGTGCGTGTGTGTGTGTTATTCTGTGTGTGCGGGTAGGTGGCTGGCTGGCTGGCTGGCTGTGATGTGTGATTTGTGATTTGTTGTTTTTTATGGCCACTCTTAATTTCTCTTTGGAGATGATAAAGT
>JADBJO010012094.1:22500-35000 GCA_016801955.1 Conus betulinus
AAAAAAAAAAATCGGTGGCTTTTTTTTCACCCAGCCCTCAAAACAAATGCACAAAAGAAAGCATTGCGCAAAACAGCATATCCACGTATGTACGACAATGAATACATAACAATTCACAATGTTTCTTTAAAGGAAGACGTTGGGGGGGGGGGGGGAGGATGGAAAGCAGTTGAGTTACAGAGAGAGAGAGAGAGAGAGAGAGAGAGAGAGAGAGAGAGAGAGAGAGAAAGAAAGAAAGAGAGAGAGAAAGCAGGAAAAGAGAGAAAGAAGGAAAGAGAGTGAGAGAGAGAGAGTGACACAGAGAGAGAAGAAAAAAGAGAGAAAGAAAGAAGGAGAGAGAGAGAGAGAGAGAGGAGAGAGAGAGAGAGAGAGAGAGAGAGAGAGGAGAAGGAAAGAAAGAAAGAAAGAAAGAAAGAGAGAGAGAGAGATACAGACAGAGATACAGACAGGACAGACAGACAGACAGACAGACAGACAGACAGACAGACAGACAGAGCACTTACCTGTGGAACCAGAACAAGGAGAGATTAATGAAGTAAGGCGTCCAGCAAAGGATGAAGACGGTGACTGCAAATCACACACACACACACACACACACACACACACACACACACACACACACACACACACACACACACACACACACACACACACACACACACACACACACACACACACACACACACACAGGTATGAAATGGGTTTACGTCATAACTAATTTTTGCTCATGCAGCTAGGCTTACCTGCCATGCTAAACCTATTTCAAAATGAAGGCTCTTTAACTCTCTTACATCCAAAAATCCCATCTTCAACATGCCGCTCCTTCCATATCCCAAAGCCGCAATGCTCGCGCAGTTTACTGTCATTGTTCTTGCTGTTGCTGGTTAGGTTTTTTGTTTGTTTGTTTGTTTGTTTGTTTTTTCTTTTTTTCTTTTAGCTATCCAAGAATGAGAAGACAAAAGGCTATGCACCAACAAAAAGTGTGTCAAAGAGTGCTGTTGCTTACTGTCCCTTCTTTTAAACCTTTTCGTCTGCAAATCATCAATAAATCCTGAACTCTTCCTGCAAACAGATGAATCATTTCTACCGACAGACATCATTTGACATTAATAATCATATTCTTCCGAGACTGTTTTTTTTCCCCCCCCCTAAGAATCTCATTTACAATTCCTGTTGAATTTTCGTGTTATATGTTCATTAACGACCTATTTCAAAGTTTCCGTTAAATGATCACACACAAATATTTTTCTTTGACATTAAAGATACTTTATAATCAGGAAACGCTACTACTTTTCTATGCTACATGTGTATTTTGATTCTCTGCAGACATTGTGGCTTTATTACGTTACGCTTAGTCATGGTGTTGTACTGTTCACATTGTTCTTTTGCCCATTGTTGCTACTGTTTTTTGTTGATTGTAATGACGTCATTATTAATGATTGTAATGACGTCAGTATTACTGTTGATTGTAATGACGTCAGTATTACTGTTGATTGTAATGACGTCATCATTACTGTTGATTGTAATGACGCCATTATTGCTGTTGGTTGTAATGACGTCATTATTACTGTTGATTGTAATGCTGCAAGTGTTTTTTGTTTTGCCCTCCAACCTTTCTTTCTATTCCTCGCCATTCGCATCTCTCTCTGTGTCTCTCTCTCTGTGTCTCTCTCTGTCTCTCGCTGTCTCTGTCTCTGTCTCTCTCTCTCTCTCTCTCTCTCTCTCTCTCTCCTGATTTTGTTTTAATGCAAAACAATTTAATGAGCGGTATAATGTCTTCGTCATTAATTTGGGAAGATGAGGTAGTTGCAAAGTGAAACGACTGCAGGCGGAAATCTAAACAAATCTTAAATAAATGTCAGCGAACCGCCCAGAGAAACGTGGACAAACGAGTCACAAGACAACTCACAAATGTGTGTTGTCTTATGACTCGTTTTGTCCACGTTTCTCTGGGCGGTTCGCTGACATTTATTTAAGATTTGTTTGGGAAGATGAGTTAATTCGATTTACATCCAGGATGACGTTAGCGGTTCTTATATGACATAAACGCTTCAAGGCCAAGCCAGTGTTTAGCTTGGAAAGTTTCACTGTGAAAAGGTATCTCCGTGGACCAATGAATCATTTCAGAAATGGCGCGAGAGGGTATGTAGACACCGCTACCAGCTTCACTCTAGAAATAATTTCAATTAAGCTTCATCTTCCCACTCGAACCTCCTTTCATTTTCCATTTCGATTTCGTCTGCCATTGTTCAGATGGCAGGAACATACGAGTTCAGAATCGAAGAATACGATTAGTGTCACTGCCAATAAAACAGTTCACTTCCATCACTCATCTGTCCTAGATTGCCGGAGACAGAGCGCCATATACTGACAGCCCTCCCCCCCCCCCCCCCCCCCCCCCCCCCCCTCCTGTTGTCAGCAACGAGTAGTTAGCAGTGGAACCTGCTGCTCAGTGTCCTCCTGGTATTGGACATCGCCGCAGCCTCTGTCATGTGCCTCTTGACTGGCAGCCCAGCGAAGTGCTTTAGAATCTCTTGCACCTCTTGTGTTGTGAGCTGACAACAGAGAGACCAAAACCCTGCCATTTGGGTCTGTTAGAGAGACCAGAAACCTGTCAGTTGGGTCTGTTAGAGAGACCAGAAACCTGGCAGTTGGGTCTGTTAGAGAGACCAGAAACCTGCCGGTTGGGTCTGTTAGAGAGACCAGAAACCTGCCGGTTGGGTCTGTTGGAGAGACCAGAAACCTGCAATTTGGGTCTGTTAGAGAGACCAGAAACCTGCCGGTTGGGTCTGTTAGAGAGACCAGAAACCTGGCAGTTGGGTCTGTTTTAACTCAATTACTCGATGTGTTTCTGGAATTTTTGTTTCTTTCTTGGTGTGCATTACTGATTACTGGAATGAAGAGATGCGAACATTCGCTGCCTTTTCCTCGACGATTCTGTTTCATAAATGAGAGTCAGCATCTCTCTGTGTTTTCATTTTCCCTTGCTGCCCCATCTTCTGTGTCACCTCAGTGGCATTGCACCCCTGACGCTCATTTCGACCTGTCAAGATAGACACTGATGTCAGACCAAGTGGCCATGATAGACACTGATGTCAGACCAAGTGGCCATGATAGACACTGATGTCAGACCAAGTGGCCGTGATAGACACTGATGTCAAACCAAGTGGACGTGATAGACACAGATATTGGACCAAGTGGCCATGATAGACACAGATATCAGACACGTGACCATGATAGACACTGGTAGCAGACCAAGTGGCCATGACAGACACAGATATCAGACAAGTGGCCATGATAGACACTGGTAGCAGACCAAGTGGCCATGACAGACACAGATATTAGACCCAGGTGGCCTTGATAGATATTGATATCAGACAAGTGGCCATGATAGACACTGATATCGGATAAGTGGCCATGATAGACACTGGTAGGAGACCAAGTGGCCATGATAGACATGATATCAGACCCAGTGGCCATGATAGACTCTGATATCAGACCAAGTGGCCATGTTAGACACTAATATCAGACCAAGTGGCCATGACAGACACTGGTAGGAGACCAAGTGGCCATGATAGACACTGGTAGGAGGACCAAGTGGCCATGATAGACACTGATATCAAACCAAGTGGCCGTGATAGACACAGATCTTAGACCCAGTGGCCTTGATAGACACAGATATTAGACCAAGTGGCCATGATAGACTCTGGTAGGAGACCAAGTGGCCATGATGGATACTGATATCAGACCAAGTGGCCATGATGAACACTGATATCAGACCAAGTGGCCATGATAGACTCTGATATCAGACCAGGTGGCCATGCTAGACACTGGTAGGAGACCCAGTGGCCATGATAGACACTGGTAGGAGACCAGGTGGCCATGATAGATACTGGTAGGAGACCAAGTGGCCATGATAGACACTGATATCAGACCAAGTGGCCATGATAGACACTGATATCAGACCAAGTGGCCATGATAGACACTGATATCAGACCAAGTGGCCGTGATAGACACTGATATCAGACCAAGTGGCCATGGAATACACTGATATCAAACGGAAATTTGACCAGACAAGAATGTGAGACAGACGCGAGCACTTGTCGTCTGCCATCTGCTGTTCATACGGGGCGAGGTGCTATTCAGTGGCTCATGATGCGAGATTCAACCAGAGCAGGTTGAGAAAGGAGAACACTCAGGAAGCAGCTCTAAAAACCTCTCGTGTACCAAAGTATGCTGGACGGGAGAGAGTCAGGAAACTCCGTGCAGAAGAATACGCAGGCAGCAGCTTTACAACCTCTCGTGTGCCAATGTATGTTGGACAGGAGAGTCAGGAAGCTCTGTGCTGCATGATTGTTCTGGCAGGAAGCACTGGTTTGGGGATCCTGTGTGACGAACTCCTCAGAGGGGCAGACGATCACAAACTGACTCACCTCTACAGCATCATGCTTTTAGCTGGGACACTATGACGCCCCACTCAAAGTGGCGTTTGCTTTGTCGCTGTCTTTTACGCGCATATCTATTATTCATGGACATTTGCCCTGAAAAATTACCTCATGTTCCATATTCTATAACCAGTCTGTTCTAAACCCTGATAAAGACACAAAATGAGTTGAAAGTAACGTATTCGATATCGACAAGCGATTTTTTTAAACAATGTATATATTCATCAAACATGACAACTAACAGACTTTAAAAAGGCACACAGTAATAGGAGCTACTACCTAGATCACTGTCAACAGTTGAATAGCAATGTACACAGCAAAAATAGTCAGATGAAAGAGAGAGAGAGACAGAGAGAGAGAGAGAGAGAGAGAGACAGAGAGAGAGAGAGACAGAGAGAGACAGGCAGACAGACAGACAGACAGACAGAGAGAGAGAGAGAGAGAGAGAGAGAGAGAGAGAGAGAGAGAGAGAGAGAGACGGACAGACAGACAGACAGACAGACAGACAGACAGAGATGGGGTGAGTACAATGGAAATGGCGGTGGAGGTGTGCGTGTGTGGAGGAGGGGTGAGGGGTAACAAGTAGACTAGACCACTTCAGCCACGAGTAACGCGAGACACGAGTTCCTCCGTTGTCTCCGTCGGTCCCCGGTGCTCGGGGCAAGGCAGTCTACTCTGGGTCTGACCTTAGTTGGCCGCTAGAGACGATTGACAAGTTCTCTCCCATCCTTTCAATCTACGGTTAGTCCCTTGGAGTTAGTTCCGATCTCCTTTCCATTGTCATCATCCAACACCAGCATTTGGCCCTGCGGTACTTGCGGAAGCAGACATCGACTTGAGTTCTCCTGTTCTTCCCGCCTGTCTCCTTTCCTTCTCTGTCTGTCTATCCGTCTGTCTCTGTCTGTTTCTCTGTCTCTGTCTGCCTGTCTCTCAGTCAGTCTATCTTGTCCGTTTGTCTGTCTCTGCCAGTCTGTCTCTGTTCGTTTCTGTCCGTCTGTGTCTGTCTGTCTGTCTGTCTGTCCTTTTTGAGACGTCCGTCCTCTCTTACTTCTTTTCTGCTTCCACTCTCTCTCTCTCTCTCTCTCTCTCTCTCTCTCTCTCTCTCTCTCTCTCTGCACTTGTTCTCTGTTTCTGAACTCCTCTCATTTCTCTGCCCCACCTACTCTGTCTGCCTGTCTCTGCCCTTCTTCTTTCTGTCTTTCTCTCCCTCCCTCCCTCCCTCCCTCCCTGTCTAGCAGTCTGTCTTTCTGCTGCCTGCCTGCTTCCCATCTCTGTGTGTGTGTGTGTGTGTGTGTGTGTGTGTGTGTGTGTGTGTGTGTGTGTGTGTGTGTGTGTGTGTGTATACGTGTGTGTGTGTGTGTGTGTGTGTGTGTGTACGTGTGTGTGTGTGTGTGTGTGTGTGTGAGTGTGTGTGAATGTGTGTGTGTGTGTGTGTGTGTGTGTGTGTGTGTGTGTGTGTGTGTGTGTGTGTGTGTGTGTACGTGTGTGTGTGTGTGTGTGTGTGTGTGTGTGTGTGTGTGTGTGTGTGTGTGTGGTGCACACTGCCACTCCTGTACGACAGGCACCGGAGGAGTACTGTCTTGTGCAGTTTATCACACGTCTGTTAGATTAGACCTTCTGCTGACGTCAAAAGGACACGTTTAGAACCAAAATGGACAATTACTTTTTCCTTATTCTGTATTAAAGACAGGTCAATATTATCGGTGCTTTAGGCATTTGTGTATACTGTGACTTATTGTCAATATCACTGCCCTCACTCTCAGCTCAGTCTCCATCTATCACAATCAGCTCCCATGCTAGTCGCAAGCTTACCACGTTGTCTCCTGTCTCTCATTGTAATGGCCAGGTTGTCTGTTGTCTCTCAGTGTGGTGGCCACGTTGTCTCCTGTCTCTCATTGTAGTGGCCAGGTTGTCTCCTGTCTCTCAATGTGGTGGCCACGTTGTCTCCTGTCTCTCAGTGTGATGGCCAGGTTGTCTCCTGTCTCTCAGTGTGATGGCCAGGTTGTCTCCTGTCTCTCAGTGTGGTGGCCACGTTGTCTCCTGTCTCTCAGTGTGGTGGCCACGTTGTCTCCTGTCTCTCAGTGTGGTGGCCACGTTGTCTCCTGTCTCACAGTGTGGTGGCTAGGTTGTCTCCTGTCTCTCATTGTAGTGGTTAGGTTGTCTCCTGTCTCACTGTGTGGTGGCCAGGTTGTCTCCTGTCTCACAGTGTGGTGACTAGGTTGTCTCCTGTATTTCAGTGTAGTGGCCAGGTCTCCTGTTTCACAGTGTGGTGGCCAGGTTGTCTCCTGTCTCCCAGAGCGGTGGCCAGGTTGCCTCCTGTTTTTCAGTGGCCAGGTTGTCTCCTATCTCTCAGTATGGTGGACGGGTTGTCTCCTGTCTCTCAGTGTGGTGGACAGGTTGTCTCCTGTCTCACAGTGTGGTGGCCAGGTTGTCTCTTGTCTCTCAGTGTGGTGGCCAGGTTGTCTCCTCTCTCCCAGTGTGGTGGCCAGGTTGTCTCCTGACTCACAGTGTGGTGGACAGGTTGTCTCCTGTATCACAGTGTGGTGGACAGGTTGTCTCCTGTATCACAGTGGCCAGGTTGTCTCCTGTCTCACGGTGTAGTGGCCAGGCTGTCTCCTGTCTTTCAGTGGCTAGGTTGTCTCCTGTCTCACAGTGTGGTGGCCAGGTTGTCTCCTGTCTCTCAGTGTAGTGGCAAGGTTGTCTCTTGTCTCTCAGTGTGGTGGACAGGTTGTCTCCTGTCTCTCATTGTAGTGGCCAGGTTGTTTCCTGTCTCACAGTGTGGTGGACAGGTTGTCTCTCCTGTCTCTCAGTGTAGTGGCCAGGTTGTCTCCTGTCTCTCAGTGTGGTGGACAGGTTGTCTCCTGTCTCTCATTGTAGTGGCTAGATTGTCTCCTGTCTCTCAGTGTGATGGTGGCCAGGTTGTTTCCTGTCTCTCATTGTAGTGGCCAGGTTGTCTCCTGTCTCATTGTAGTGGCCAGGTTGTCTCCTGTCTCATTGTAGTGGCCAGGTTGTCTCCTGTCTCTCACTGTAGTGGCCAGGTTGTCTCATCTCAGTGTGGTGGCCAGGGTGTCTCTGTCTCTCAGTGTGGTGGCCAGGTTGTCTCCTGTCTGTCAGTGGCCAGGTTGTTTCCACACTTGTTATCCGTGTCCCGGATCACCCAAGGAAAGCTCACCAAACATGGCATCCATTGTTCTGTTGACGAGGGGGCGTGAGCAGGTTCCGGAGATCCGGCGTTCTTTCCTGATGAGACAGAGTCTGGCACTACAGCAACATCCTGGCAAAGTCTGTGTTCTCTCAGTCGGTCGGTCAGGAGTCAACAGTCTAGCAATGGCCAGTGCCGGCTTGCTTAGAGCGTGCTTCGCGCGAACGATCGAGTTTTGTCCGTGTACCACGTGACTAAGCAAACGATCCGGAATACCTTTGTTGACAAAAGCTACTCGTTTCTTAGCCTCCGCTGTTTCAGGCGCAAATATGTTTACGAATCAACCATTTACCAGTTGTTATTTTTCTCCTACCGCGCGTGCTCTACATCTTTCACAGGACCATTTTCATTAGTTGAAGTAGAAGAGGAAAAACACTGACTTCTTCCTGATCGAATTCATTATCTTCCATTTTCATTACTTGAAGAAGACGAGGAAGAACACTGCCTTCCTCTGTATCGAATTCATTATCTTGTGGAATGCTTAATTAATAAATCCTGCTCGCTGTCCCCCTCGTCTGTGTCTGCATTTGCTGGTCAGTGGTTTAAGTGAGGGACTTGCTTAATTCTCATTCGTCAAGTTCTGGCTCTGTTCTTTTTCTTCTGATCTTCTCAAACTGCTTTTCCCCCGGCATCTAATTCCTACGCTAACAATCGAACCGACCTTCACTATCTTTCGTCTGGTTCGTAACGAGTTTCATTCTGCCCTCAGTTGGCCATTATTGCAGTCAGTTGAAGTGATTCTTAACCCAGGTAGATGTGTACGAAAGGAGCCCGTGGTCTGCCGGTCAGAGCGCTTGCAAGCGGAGCTGACGGTGGTGAGTTCGAACCTCAGGTGGAGTAGGATGTTCACAGTCTGGACACCCTCTGTATCCATCAGGCAGTCACTGGGTATCTGATTCAGTTCAGAGAGGATTAAAGGGGAGGAAGGAGAAGGGTGGGCTCCGCCTGTCATCACGCTGTGCCCCAAACATGGCGAGCCTCCGACAGTTCGCTGCCCCTACGTTCATCGTGTTAGTGTACTTCCGCCTTCTTACGTGCGTAACTAGTGACAGAGCGTTGTGTTAAGATACCTCCACCTGTTTGTGTGTGTAACTAGTGGCAGTGCGTTGTGTTAAGATCTTCCACCTGTTTTTGTGTGTAACTAGCGGCAGTGCCCTGCATGACTGTCCAAAACACAAAGGGAAGATAAACCTGCATTCCTTTGACGTGTGACATTACCTATTGCATATTCAGCGCAACTAAAAGTACGCACACCGCACCCTTACGACTAGCCTATCTGAATCGGCCTCCTGTCCTGTGATACTGCCACCAGAGAAGACATGCCCAATACACTAGGGAGACACACGTATTTCTCTCTCTCTCTCTCTCTCTCTCTCTCTCTCTCTCTGTGGCTCTGTCTCTCTCATACTTAATTAACGAAACACAAAGACTAAGCGTAGGTGCATGTTCATATTCCATTTAGACATATATCTAATTCTACTCGAAAGTTGGATCATTTTATGAAAAAAAAGCTGGTGATGCTTGCGCGCATACCTGGATGGATAGAAAGTATTAAAAAAAAAAAAGAAAAAGAAAGGAAAACAAAGGAGGGATTACCTCTGCACCCACACCTGGATGGACAGAAAGTACATAAATAAGAAAAAAAAAGGAAAACAAAGGAGGGCTTACTGTACGCCCACACCTGGATGGATAGAAAGCACATAAAGAAGACAACAAAGGAAAACAAAGGAGGGCTTAGCTCTACGCTCACAGCTGGATGGACAGAAAGCACAAAAAAAGAAGAAACCAAAGGAGGCTTACCTATGACCAGGGTCATCTTGAGGGTTCGCATCCTGGCCTTCCCCAGGTGTCCTGCTGTGGAGCAACGCACCGCCACGCCCGCCCGTATGCTGCCTGACCTTAGGTCCTGCACGATCTCTGACTCTGCTGCACCACACACACACACACACACACATACACACACACACACACACACACACACACACACACATAGGGGCGCGCGCGCGCACGCACACACACATACACACACACACACACACACACACACACACACACACACACACACACGCAAATGCACATACAGATACACACACACACACACACACACACACACACACACACACACACACACACACACACACGAGAACGTTTTTAATGTTCCATCGAAAATTCATTTCTTTAAAGATCATCACGCATTGATGAAAAATCATTTCGTAATGTTCATGCTCACTAGAAGATAAAAAAAAAAGAAAATCCTTACCCTTGCGCTGTGTTTCATCTTTGAACTAAGAGATTGTTATTTCCTGTAATCGGTTTTCTGGTTCAAACATCAGGAACGGGACAGAACAACAGACCACAGACCATTCTATAATCGGTTCAATGGTCGAAGCGTCATGAAAGGGGACAGACCAAAAGACCATACTATAATCGGTTCAATGGTCGAAGCGTGATGAGGTGGACAGACCAACAGACGATTGTATGATCGGTTCAGCGGTTCAAGCGTCATGGAGTGGACAGACCAACAGACAGTCAGACCAATGGATGAAGGCGAAAGCGCTCCCAGCCAAACGGAGATCATCAGCAGCTGTCTGGTTTGGGGGGTTCCGGTCTCCATCAGTCTTCTACCCCGGCGGTTAAGTACTCTTTAAACCGATCGGTCAGAAGAGAAGCTTTTACCGCATTAGAAGCCTGAAGCGAGCCTGTCGATTCTCTTCTGCTAGTTGATTTTCAAGCGCTCTCATGTGCCTTGTCTACCACAGTGCTGTTCAATGGCTTTTAGTGCCGAAGCCATGAGACATCATTCGCCAGAGAAGAGCACGTTTCAAAAATGGGGACGGGAAAAGCCAATGAAGCCCACTTCCTACCAAATGGTCGTCACACAGGGAACGCAGCCAACACGCGCCGTGCTGCAAGGTGAGTCTGGCATCAAACGCTTTGGGAACACTCGTGTGACGTAGTCTCGGCTGGTACGCCACACAGGTCTGCTTTGGATTTTCAGTATTCTCACCACCACCTCTCCTCTTTGAAAGGAAGAAAGGTGAAATGAAACTGTTCTTAGTGTGACTGCTTTTAAGGAAAGAATGCCTGTGTGAGACTGTAACTATTACTTATATCAATAGGCTTTATTTCGTTACTGTTTACGATCTGTCCCTCCACCACTTTTCTATTTATCATGGGCTCCAACCCCCACTCCCACCCCCCACCTCTTTCCTTCTTCATCCCTCATTCTCTTCGTCTGTCATCCTTCTTCCCTATGATAAGTGCAAGGACCAGAAGACCGGCCATGGAAAGGATGGGAACCAAAAGCAGCGGCTCTGTCCTCCTGGAGAGTTCAGTGAAGATGGGAAGCGGTGCGAAGGGGAACAACTCACAGAACAATCCACAGAACAACAGATTTCACCGCCACAACGTTCAGTCACTGGTCTGTGAACCAGCAGGTGAGGGCGAGGGGAGGTGGGAAGGGGGGGGGGGGCATGAGGCATGAGGTAGCAGACAGCGAAGACACGAGAGAACAAATCAGAAAAGGCATTGACAACTCACTGTCTGCTGGACTGTCCGTTTTTTTTTTTTTTTGTTTTGTTTTGTTTTGGTGTGTGTGTGCGTGCGTGCGTGCGTGCGTGCGTGCGTGCGTGCGTGCGTGTGTGTGTGTGTGTGTGTGTGTGTGTGTGTGTGTGTGTGTGTGTGTGTGTGTGAGTGTGCGCATGTGAGCAGTTTCAGTGTTTGTGTCTGTAATACACAGTGTCCTCACAGCGTTTTCTTGGACACCTGACCATGTCAGCACGCAATGCTCCTGCCTCAGAGTTACCTCACTATGTAAACCATTTGAGGACACATCTTCTAAGGGGGGCCGGAATAGCTCAGTTGGTAGAGCGCCGGACTCGTAAACCAAGGGTTGCGGGTTCGAATCTCCGCCGGGTCGTTTCGGTACAAGGGGATTTTCCCCTCGGAGTTAACATTAGTTCTGACTCCATTTTCCCACACAGTTCTTCGAATGGTTCGTGTTTGAACGCACGCATAACATCTTGCAACACACGTATAATCCCTTCGGAAGAGAAGACCAGTTTGGCTGTTGTTGGTATGGGTGACACGTTACATAGCATGCAACTTCCCCAAAGATGGAGTATGGCTGCCTTAATGGTGGGATAAAAAAAAAAACGGTCATACACACAAAACTCCACTCTTTGTTGGGTAGATGGGGGATTAATACTTGTCTGTCCATATAGGAAGTGGGCATTAATACTTGTCTGTCCATATAGCGAGTGTCAGCAGGAGTATCAGCGTACGCAGAAGAAGACATCTTCTAAGGTGTGGTGTGTGAGTGTGGACACATCTCCCAACACCAGAGACTTCGGAACTTTTCTTTCTCCTAATAGCCGTCTCCTTTTCCCGTGTCCTCCTAAAGCCCTTAATTACTATCGCCGCTCTTGCGGCTCCATTATCGCCAAGTCACAGGGAGGAGCCAGTACTGAGCTGTCCTCAGCCACCCCACCAGAGAGGACGCCGCCGCACTGCTAATGAGGCACCTCAGGGTGTTGCCTGGGTTGCCTGGGAAAGAGAGAGAGAAAGAGAGATGAACAGAGAGAGAGAGAGAGAGGGGTTGGAGAAGGAGGGAGGAAGGAAGGGAGGAGAGACAGGCAGACAGATTGACAGACAGTTCAAAGGAAAGGAAGGACAGAACTGAAGAAGAAATCCCCCCCCCCCCCCCCCAAAAAAAGAAAACAAAATAAAGTCTGCTGGGCGAAAACAAATGGAACCATTATAGGACCACTCCCCCCCCCCCCCTTCCACTTCCCCTGTGTTGCTCCTCCACTCCCCTTTCTCTGCAAACTCCTTCTCCTCTACCTCCCCTCCCA
>JADBJO010012094.1:47500-52500 GCA_016801955.1 Conus betulinus
CACTGAACACCACCGAAGTGACTCGGCAGCAGTGCAGTGTCTCCTACGGTGGGTTGCCTCTTGACGACTTGACATTGACTATTCCCTGTAGATTGCCGGTGCCGGGGCTGCGGCGGGGTCGACCGGGCTGTGGCTGTGGACGGAGTGTCGGAATGAGCGGCGTGGGTGCACTGCCTCTGAGGTGTGGCGCAGAGGGGTTGGGACAGAGAGAGAGAGAGAGAGAGAGAGAGAGAGGAGAGAGAGAGAGAGAGAGAAAGAGATGGAGAGAGAGAGAGAGAGAGTCTGTGCGCTCGCGCGAGCATATGTGCGTGTTAATTCTGTACTTGTTATATGTTGTTCTCCAATGTTTTGAAATCAGTTTCGAAACTGGTACGTGTTTTGATAAAAATATTTTATTCAATGAAAAAAGAATATGAAAACAATTGTCAACGGCTCTTTACATTTAGCGGGAGAGTAAAAACATGGATTATAATTTATCTTCGACAATCCACTTTATTTTTTTTTAAGTAATGTTGTGCTCTGGCAAGAAAGGAGTTATTGATTGCACAGGACATATTGCAGAGTTGTTATTTTGAGAGAGAGAGAGAGAGAGAGAGAGAGAGAGAGAGAGAGAGAGAGAGAGAGAGAGAGAGAGAATCAGCTTATGAGGTCGACATAGGAATGCACTAAATACATGAAAAGAGTGATTCCACGCGTTTCGACCATTACATCATCCCCCAGATCGAAAAAACGTGATACAACATAACATGTAACAATGCAGCGACCTCTACGAAAACAAAAAAAAAAAAAGTAACAAGGCAGACAACGGGTGGAAAAGAGGGGGGGGGGGGGGGGTGTGTGTGTGTGTGTGTGTGGGGGGGGGGGGGGGGGCAGGGGGAGTTCTATCATGTTCAAGACTGTCCTGTGACATTTCTACCACGTTCACCACTGTCCTGGTGACATTTCTACCACGTTCACCACTGTCCTGGTGACATTTTTTACCACGTTCACCACTGTCCTGGTGACATTTCTACCACGTTCACCACTGTCCTGGTGACATTTCTACCACGTTCTCCACTGTCCTGGTGACAGTTCGACCACGTTCACCACTGTCCTGGTGACAGTTCGACCACGTTCACCACTGTCCTGGTGACAGTTCCACCACGTTCACCACTGTCCTGGTGACAGTTCCACCACGTTCACCACTGTCCTGGTGACAGTTCCACCACGTTCACGACTGTGCTGACGACAGCTCTACCATGTTCACAACTGTGCTGACGACAGCTCTACCATGTTCACGACTGTGCTGACGACAGCTCTACCATGTTCACACGACTGTGCTGACGACAGCTCTACCATGTTCACGCGACTGTGCTGACAACAGCTCTACCATGTTCACCACTGTCCTGGTGACAGTTCTACCATGTTCACCACTGTCCTGGTGACAGTTTTGCCGTGTTCACGACTGTGCTGACGACAGCTCTACCATGTTCACGCGACTGTGCTGACGACAGCTCTACCATGTTCACGCGACTGTGCTGACGACAGCTCTACCATGTTCACGACTATCTTGACGACAGCAGTGACAAGAGCTCCAAAGGGAACGGAAGCAGAAGGTGAATGGGGGTGAGAGCTGTGTGTGTGTGTGTGGGGGGGGGGGGGGGGGAGGGGCTTGCCATTGTCAGACGCAAACCCCCATCGCAAGGGACGATGGCGATTAAGATAAACTGCACCGGGGGAAAAACCCTTTCTATCCCAGAAAAGAACGACGACACTGGCCTCCCAACTACCAGCGCGCGAGAGCAGGGTGGGGAAGGAGAAAGGGGGGAAGGAGGAAAAAGGGGGTGTGGGGACGGGGGTGGATGAAGAATGGTTGGGAAGGGGGTAGGGGGGGGGGGAGATGTCACACTGGGCCATCCTATGTTTCGCTGTCCCGCCATGCGTGCATAGAGACTGTCGGTAATTCTGCTCTTAGAGAGTGGAAGAGGGACGAGAAAAGTATGGAAACACAGACATGAAGACAAAGACACAGAAAGGGAGATACTATCGTCAACGAATGTGGGCAGTGAGTCTCAGTTTGGGCCGCCCTGTGTCTGTCTGTCTGTCTGTCTGGCTGGCTCTCACAGTGCTTCCCTCACATTCTCGGCTCCAAATCATTAGCGGTATAAATCTGGTTGAAACTGTCCGATGGAAACGTTTTGCCTTTGATTGAAACTCTCTCTCTCTCTCTTCTCTCTCTCTCTCTCTCTCTCTCTCTCTCTCTCTCTCTCTCTCTCTCTCTCTCTCTCTCTCTCTCAAATCATTAGCGGTATAAATCTGGTTGAAACTGTCCGATGGAAACGTTTGCCTTTGATTGAAACTCTCTCTCTCTCTCTCTCTCTCTCTCTCTCTCTCTCTCTCTCTCTCTCTCTCTCTCTCTCTCTCTCTCTCTCTCCAAATCATTAGCGGTATAATTCTGGTTGGAACTGTCCGATCTTGCCGTTGATTGAAACTCTCTCTCTCTCTCTCTCTCTCTCTCTCTCTCTCTCTCTCTCTCTCTCTCTCTCTCTCTCTGTCTCTCTCTCTCTCTCTCTCTCTCTCTTACAAAAACAAAAAAACAAAAAAAAAAAAACACTACGAGAAAAAATTATGCATAAACACTATGAAGATAGATTTCCTGTCCAGTTGAAAACACTGTTGCAAAACGAAAATGCTGTTATACTGAGAGATGTTGCTATGTTTGTACATTACGCTTTACGTTGTAGAGAGGAACGGTTGTGATGAAATGTTATAAACCTAAGTTTGTTACTTGTTGTCGCCAAATGAGCAACCCTTCTTTCGAAAAAAAAAAATTCATATCAATCATTCATGTTCAATACCACAAACAATTTCATGCTAAGTGTCTTATGTGGATAGGCTGGAGGCCTCACATTCAAGTCACGAGTTCACGAGTTCATCAGTTCTCTCTCTCTCTCTGTCTCTCTCTCTCTCTCTCTCTCTCTCTCTCTCTCTCTCTCTCTCTCCCCCCCCCTCTCTCTGTCTCTCTGTCTCTGTCTGTCTGTCTGTCTCTCTCTCTCTCTCTCTCTCTCTCTCTCTCTCTCTCTCTCTCACACACACACACACACACACACACACACACACACACACACACACACACACACACACACACACACACACACACACACACACACATGCGTTTTCAGAAATGTCACTTATTTGAGATACAGTTATTTTCTTCTTGTGCAGTTGACTTCATTCTTCAGACTGGTTTGCCTTGACTACAGAGCAAGAAAACGAAGAGGCAAGAAAATGCTAGACCTACTCTTCCTAATCACTTAATTGCTGCCATTTTATTCGCTTGTAGGAATCTCTAGGGAGAGCTTGACAGCTGCAGATTTTCAGAAAAGCCCCCCCCCCCCCACCCCCACCCCACCCCCACCCCCACCCCGCCCCCCTTTTCCCTTCCCCTTAGACGAGTGTTTCAGGCCCGAATCCATGACATTCCAAGGAAAAGGGGCTGGAGGGGAGGCGGAGGTGGGGGTGGGGGTGGGCTAGGGGTGTCGGGTGTGGATATGGGGGGGGGGGGGGGGGGGGGGGGGCTCAATATAGGCCATGACTCCTGACTGTTGTCAGAAACTACTTTGGCTGCTGTCGGAACTACTTGGGCTGCTGTCCGAACTACTTTGGCTGCTGTCCGAAATACTTTGGCTGTTGTCAGAACTACTTTGGCTGTTGTCAGAACTACTTGGCTGTTGTCAGAACTACTTTGGCTGTTGTCAGAACTACAGAACTACTTTGGCTGTTGTCAGAACTACTTTGGCTGTTGTCAGAACTACTTTGGCTGTTGTCAGAACTACTTTGTCAAACTACTTTGGCTGTTGTCGGAACTACTTTGGCTGTTGTCAGAACTACTTGGAACTACTTTGGCTGCTGTTAGAACTACTTTGGCTGTTGTCAGAACTACTTTGTCAGAACTACTTTGGCTGCTGTCCGAACTACTTTGGCTGTTGTCAGAACTACTTTGGCTGTTGTCAGAACTACTTTGTCAGAACTACTTTGATTGCTGTTAGAACTACTATGGCTGCTGTCAGAACTACTCTGGCTGTTGTCAGAACTACTCTAGCTGTTGTCAGAACTACTATGGCTGCTGTCACAATTTCTTTGGCTACTGTCTTAATTACGTTGGTTTATGTCAGAAGTACTCCCTGGCCGCTGTCAGAACTACTTTAACTGCCTCCCTGTCCCATGTACACCCTGGCCTCCCCCATGTACACCCTGGCCTCCCTGTCTCATGTCCACCCTGGCCTCCCTGTCCCATGTCACCCTGGCCTCCCTGTCCCATGTCCACCCTGGCCTCCCTGTCCCATGTCCACCCTGGCCTCCCTGTCTCATGTCCACCCTGGCCTCCCCTGTCCCATGTCCACCCTGGCCTCCCTGTCTCATGTCCACCCTGGCCTCCCTCCCTGTCCTCATGTCCCTGTCCCATGGCCTCCCTGTCTCATGTCCACCCTGGCTCCTCCTGTCCCATGTACACCCTGGCCTCCCTGTCTCATGTCCACCCTGGCCTCCCTGTCTCATGTACACCCTGGCCTCACTGCCCCATGTACACCCTGGCCTGTCATCACTCTATTGCCTAAACTCAGTGTCTGGTACCCCGGCATCCGTCATCAGGGTACCCGGAGATGATGGCTGAATCAGGGAGTGAGTCAGTACCAAAAAGTTCATCCCGCCAAGGCCTTGCTTAAGGAGTCGAGTATTTACAGACAGACACATTTTTTATGTTTGTTTGTAGAATATTATTTTTTCTATAGTGACTGATTCTGCAGTTCTTTCATGCCCTTCAAGGTACACGTCTGGTGGGTGGTTCGAAGCAGACAGATTACCACGAAAGGGATTGAACTGTTTTGGGGGGGGGGATCGCCTGGCGCAAAGACGGAGCCAGGTGTAAGTACGAAGCCTGAAATGTAACGTCGGGCAAGGGGTAGCTCATGTACTACTAGTTTATGAATTGTGTCATGGCTAGCGATCCCTAAAAAACAGGT
>JADBJO010012095.1:0-2500 GCA_016801955.1 Conus betulinus
TGTTTTTGATACTGATCGATGAGCATGAGGTTGATGAAGATGATGGTATTGAGTTCTAATTTGGTCTGAGCTTGCATGACGGGGTTGATCTCTACGCGTACTTTCGTAATATCCCGGCGTCAGCCAGGTCCGAGAAACACAAACACTTGCAGTGTTGACCAGCAAATTTGAGTCAATACTCTCACAGACACATCGATCTTGTGCATGAAAATCGAATGAGCGGTCCCAGTGAACGTTCCCACCTGAGCTCATAGCCAACTCAAGTCTTAGGAGGAGGCGGTCAAGGGCATAAAAACTCCCACAAACTAAATGGCTCTGATGGGAATCGAACTCACGACCTGCTTTCCAGGAATCCACGACGCTGACCACATCGACACGGCGACTTTTTTTCTTTTTTCTTTTTTTTTTTTTTTTTTTTTTTTTGCTGATGTTGTTCACACATGGGATATGTCAAGTCTCTTGCGAAGATTTTTTTTTTTTTACTAATTATATTGCATTAATTCATGGGGTTTCTCTCTCTCTCTCTCTCTCTCTCTCTCTCTCTCTCTCTCCTCTCTCTCTCTCTCCTCTCTCTCTCTCTCTCTCTCTCTCTCTCTCCCCAGATCGTGCTGGGCTGGCTGAAGGGGAACATGGGGGAGACTACTGCAGAATAAAAAACCGAGAGATGTCAACTTACTTCCCTTGCGGCGGCATGTCAGAACCTGAGCGGTATCTCTTTTTAATTGATTGCGTTGCAGTACTTGCGAGACCCAGCTTTTCCAAATGCATGATAACGCTCTTGTTTATTGGATTTTTTTTTCTCTCCCGTTTAGTTCTAAAGTGGATCCACCAAATTTGTTTTTTTTCTTTCATATCTCTAGTTTCATTTCCAATAGAGTTTAGTTGTGAAGTATAAGGTTTATGCATACATATTCCGTCGTTAAGTATGTAAAATATACTGGCCTGTAAAGGTGGTAGGGCTCTGTATGCCCAGTGGTGGGGTCTCGGAAAAAGTTAAAACAGGATTCAACTCTCTCTCTGCTCTCTCTCTCCTCTCTCTCTCTCTCTCTGCTCTTCTCTCTCTCTCTCTCTCTTGTTGTTGTTGTTGTTGTTGCTGTTGTTTTACCTTTGTACACAGTTTTTTCTGCCTTTGTGTTTTCATGTGTTCTATAGGCTGAGCACTTTCGTCTTTCACCTTGCGGGTTTGGCCCTGAACTCTATCTGTATGAACTCTATCCCACTCTGTCCAGACATTTCTCTTTGTTTTATCTATTCATGTATGCACACATGCACAAGTGTACTGCTTTTTTCTTTTTCTTATTTTTTTTCTACTAACAATATTCTCACAAAATTGGCACATTATTCCTTATCTCTCTGGTGATTTATGAACAGACAGAGGTTAGTGTGTGTGTTTTCCGTTCCATTCGTGTTGTTATATAGTCAAGCTGATCGTAGGGGCTGGTGTGCGTGCGTGCGTGTGTGCGCGCGTGCGTGCGAGCATGTGTGTATGTCTTTCTACAGTATGTGATGTGGGAGCTTTTCCCCTCAACGGAAATACATTTGGGGGATGGGAGGCAACGCCCAAAGAGAGTTACATCCCTTGGAATAATGGGATTGTTGTTGTTGTTTATATTTTGCACGTTGCTGACAGTTATTATTTCTTTTTTTATATATACAGAAAGACTGACACAGGCTGCGGCGTCACTGAAAACAAGCCAAACAACGCAAAGAAAAGTAAACAGATTAACACTTGCCGAAAACTCAAGACCACGTGTACTTTTTTTTTCAACATTTTCCTGCCGTCAGCCACTTGAAATGTATATTTTTGTGCAGTTTTTATCTCTGTGATTTGGTATCAGTCCAACTACAAACAAACGCACGAAGCAGCAATTGTGAAACAACGGATATTTGTACAAAAAGCGAAACAGAATAAAAAAAGTCTCTTTCAGACATGGCGCACGAAACCATGTTTCCCTCATAAAGTATGGTGATCGGGGGAACAGAAAGGAACCCAAGCAAGCTTTCTGCTCATAGAGCTGTCATCAGGCTTAGAGTTAGTGGGTGACAGAGACAGATCTTATATGAGGACTGACAATAAAAAGAAGAAGGAATGAACAGAGCTCAGAGACAAAAGGAAGTTAACTGGGGTTAAGCAGTGAGTAGGAATCATGAACAAATTTAAAGTGGGAAAGCAAGAAGGCCTGTTTAAAAAAAAAAAAAAAAGGGGGGGGGGGGGGGGGGGGGGGGGGGGGGGGGTTAGTAGAGAAGGGGAAGGGGGTGCCTGAAGCTCAGCTGCTGTCACTCTCTGGTGTTCAGCGGCAGGGGCGAGGGTCCCCAGTCGTGCAATGATGGATGACTCCATAAAGAGGCGATAGAGTCCACTGGACCGGTTCTGCCAGACAGCAGCCACTCTCGCATGGGGGAAGTTGTGGTAGGGGCTGTTGAAGTGAGAGCCACGGGATCTTCATACCCCAGCCGCATTGAGCGAAGGTGCTCAGAGAAACGCTCATTCAGGCTGCGG
>JADBJO010012095.1:10000-15000 GCA_016801955.1 Conus betulinus
AAAAAAAAAAAAAAAAGTTTTAAAAATAGAGAAGGAAAACGAATGTGGTAAACGTAGGTGACTGCAGGACAATTTTTTTTAAATGACTAACGAAAACAACACGTCGGCACTGACAGCATTTAGGGACCATAGAATTCTGTCTTGTAAACAGAACCATCAGTTTTGCCTGTGAGGAACGAACTATCGTTTTCTATGGTAAGAGAATGTATATCTAGAATTAACTTCTGGTCTGTGGATGAATTTACACCTATCTTCAGTGGACTTTCGTTTCTTCGCGTGGCAAATTGTTTGTCGGAGTTCATGTGTTTCTTTGGATACATTCACAAATGTCAAGGGAGGACTTAGGTTTCCTGAGGTATGGAAATGCGTCTTGGATTAACTTTTGTCTGGGGCTAAAGTCTGTTGCATAACTGTCTAGAGAGGACTTTGGTTTCCTGAGATGGGAAAATGTCTATCTAGGTTTAATTTTTGTTTTCGGATTAATTCACACCTCTCTCCAGTGGGCTTCAATTTTCTCTGATAAAAGATATTTGTTTAAGGTTAAATTTGGGGGCTTTGGATAGATTCATAGCTGTCTGCAGAGGACGTTTCATTTTCTGGCGTAAAAGAATGTCTGTTCAGGGTTCCCTTTTCTCTTGGGATGATATTACAACTGTCATGTATGGACTTTCGTGTCTTGGGGTGAGACTACGCTTGTCTCCAGTCCACTCGTTTTTCCTGGATGACATTTATGCCTGGCTAGAGATTTTCGTCCCCTGGCCATGAGTGACACTGTTCAGTTAGAGTGAGTCTTTGCTTCCAGGATAAGACTGCGTCTGTCTGGAGTTAACTTTTAACTGTTGAGTGAGACTGCGCCCGTCCAGAATCCATCTTCGCCCGGTGAATGAAACGTAAGCCTTTCAAGAGTCCGCTCTCGTCACTTGCACGTGATTTAACTTCCAGCGACTTTCGTCACCTCGATGAGATTACACCTGTCTACAGTCCGTGTTCTTCTGCAGGATGATGACACCGATAACAAAGACAATAATCCATAATAGATGAGCTCGGTTGGATCAGGGATTTTGCTGGGCTTCTGGAGATCGTAAAGAGCATTAGAGATTCTCTCTCTCTCTCTCTCTCTCTCTCTCTCTCTCTCTCTCTCTCTCTCTCTCTCTCTCTCCTCCCTTCCTCCTTCTCCTCCTCCTCCTCCTCCTCCTGTACCTGGTCATCTTCCTCCTCTCTGTACTTCTCTTTTTCTTTGTCTCCCCCCCCCCCCCCCCCCCTTTCTTTTTTTTTTTTTTTTTTTTTTCTTTTTCACCCCATCTTTCATTCTTTTCATCTACGTCCAGCCGCACGCTCCAGCTGTCTTCCATGTTCCGCCTCCTCCCCACCATTCCCTTTCTGCTCCTCCCTACACCCCTCGGCCTCCATCTCCTTCCTCACCCTCTCTCTCTCTCTCCCTTTCCTCCCCCCCCCCCCCACTCTCTCCAGCCTCTCTCTCTCTCTCTCTCTCTCTCTCTCTCTCTTTGAATTTTGTTTTCTTTTCTATTCTTTTTTTTTTGTTTTCTGACGAGGGTGTCATGAAAGCTCAGGGCGCACCTATTGATAAATCAATGGCGGTGGCCAACCTCACACCGCCCTCTATCGGCAATGTGGGTCAACCGTTGGCCTACCTTCTGCCTGGTGAGAAAGGTCAACCACATTCCATTTCCCTTCCTGCCTGCACGCTCGCTGACTCTGTTCTCATCATAATCTGGTTGAGTCGTCAAATCTTCTGACACAGAACACGCTTGAGCAATGTAATGTAATGTAAAAGGATATTTATAGAGCGCTTTACCTCGCGAGAGCCCAAAGCGCATATTACAGAAACATTCTAACTTAAAGCACGCACACACACACACACACACACACACACACACATACACACACACACATACACACACACACACACACACACACACACACACACACACACACACACACACACACGAAAACATGCAGAAAGACACACGAGCGCGTCAAAAACAAGCAAACTCGCGCACAGAGGTAAGTGGATATTGTTAATCAGTCCGGGGGGGGAAAAGATGATGTGTCTTTAGGGAGGTTTTAAAAGTCTTAAAGAGTCCGTGTTACGCAGAGAGAAGAAGGCAGACCATTCCACAGAGCAGGTGCCAGGTAAGAGTAAGATCGTTGGCCTGAAGTTTACAGGCGAGCAGAGGGAAGCCGAAGCAGACGAGAATCGGTGGATGAGCGTAAGTTGCGAGACGGAACTGAAGAAGGTCAGAGAGGTCGGGGGGAGCCAGATTATTCAGTGATTTGAAACGACATGATTTTTCCCTCTCCGCCTTCTCCCTCTTTCCCTCTACCACCTCTCCACTTCGCACTCTTTCTCTGTCTTCCTTTTGCGCCTGAGGTAAGCCTTTCCGAAGATGAAGAGCGGAGAAAGAGCAGTGTCTTCGTCTTTTGTTAGTTGAAGTTCTGGTGCGCATCTTGAAGGCATTTACCTCTTACTTGTTGATCTGACTGTCTCTGTCAGGCTGCACACCAAAAATTATAATGCGCCAAGGCCTTGCCTTAAGTAGTTTAGTGTTTATTGACTGGCGCAGTTCGATTGTTTTGAGAATTGTCACTGCATCTGAAAGTTGGGTACATACCAGGTGGTTCCAGATGAAATTCAAAGGAATGGGATTATTTTGTTGCGCTTGAGGCTGGCGCAAAGATAGGTTGACGGGTGAGTGCAAAGGCCTGAAATGTGTGTCAGCTAAGCACAAAAGGCATTAAAAACGCTTAGAGGCAAAGGGACGTTGTTCGTAGTATACAAATAGGTAATAGACCCATTAACCAGTGCCTTACCCACCGCACATGGTCGAACTGTGTCAAGAAGGACGAAGTGGTCAGGTGACAGTAGACACCTAAGGTAGTAGGGGTTCGGACCTTCCCGATAATGAGAGGAGGGAGGGACGTAACCACTAGGACCTCGGTGCATCGAGTGGGCGCTACATACTCAGTCAGCTGAGGTCGCTTTGTAAACAGTAATTGAAGAGCAGGAGTCTTGGGCTCGTTCAGATGGTATTGCCGTGGGGCACTGAGCTGGTTCTATTGTCAGGCTGGTTGAATGCGTGTGGACGTTGTTGTAGCTCTCTCTAAGATAATTACCGTGTTAAGTGACCCCCGAAGTCGGCGGGAATTTTCGATGTCCATTTGGTGCCAAGTGTTTGTTTGCTAACCAATTAGGTAGGGACGTGTGTGTAAATGCTGATGTGTAGAAGAATGTAGCGAATGGAGAATTCAGGGTACTTGTGAACAGGGGGGTTGAGAAGCAGCATGGACAAAGGCATGTCCCGAAGGGGATCCTTTGTTTGCATCCCCCTATATAAACTGAGGGAGGACAACGTGAGGGGAGAACAACACCAGGAGAGAGAGAGAGAGAGAAGCAGGGGAGAGAGAGAGAGAGGGAGGAGAGTGAGCAGGACGGACTAGGGTCAAGAGAAACGTGTCTGGGAGATAGAAGAGACAGCAAAGTCTTAGGGTTAAAAAGACAAGCTGGAAGAGAAGAAACCTAAGTTTGAAACCCAGAGGTGGGTGAAGACAGACAAACTGAATTTGAACCCAGAGGTGGGTGAAAGAGACGAAGAAAGAAGAGTTCTACGTCGAGATCCCCAGAGACGACCACGAGGACCCAGTCCTGATACCTGGAGCCAGTCAACCAAGGGCTTCACCATCAAGCAGTGCTGAAGAAGAAGACGTGAAGAGACTTTTTCAAGAACTGTGGTGTGGTGTGAAAGCGTGGTTGTGTGTGTGAAAACCTGGCCAGGTAAGAAGTCATTTTATTATAACCGGGATTTAGGAAGTATGATCTTTTATGTGTTGATTTGTTCATTTTGTGTAATTGGATTTTTCATGTTTGATTATAAGTAGCATAGAAATTGTATTTCTTGTTCTCAGTCGTGTTAGGAGAGAATGCAGAGATAACCTTGGTGTGTTACCTGACTAATAATACATCAACTTAGTGCACTTAAGCAATACCATCACGATTTCCCCCGTCCCGGACATTGACTGTCTGTTCACTGCACCTGACAGTTAGTGTCAACTCATCCAGTTTAAAGAACACACAGTCGTTCACAAGTGGACGAAGCCTATGGGCAGGAGAGTGGGCTGACCTCACTGACCAGAGGTCAACAAGAAGCTGGCATATGTGGTCATCCGAGTGGGGGGACAGCCCAGCCAATGGAGCACCCAGAAGAAGAAGAATTCCATGACCTGCGCGAGCGAGCGTTGGGGACTCTGACAAAGGTGATCTGGGTGGTCCACTGGTCGTAGAGCATTGAATTCGCAGTCAGACATTGAGGGGTCGAATCTCGCGGACGTTCAATAGACGATGTTCAGAAATCTGCAAGGAAGATAGTCTGTGCTTGAGCTCGCGTTCGGTGTTCTCTGTTTTCGTTGGACAGATGCCTCTGGTGGCACGACTAAAGCGGTTTTGCATCGCCAGTCAGTTGAACAGATCAGTCAGAGAGGGAGAAAATGCCAAAACACGGATAAGAAACGGTGCGCCTGAAATAAAGACAGTCGACATCCCGATCTTTATCTTGGAGCGCGCTTCAAATCATATGTGTGACTATCTGGGTAATTTGTTTGACCCATAAACTGAGAAAAGAAATTTTACTGCCGACATGAAGGTGTCGTTCTGATAATATCACAGCAGTGTACGTGTCCTCTCCTCTCCTCTCCCTTTCTCTCCCCACTCCCCATTCCCCCGCCCAGCTACTTCCTCTACTCTGGTAAGGTGACTATCCCCGTCTGCCGTACCATTCTGGTGGGTTGTGGACATGAAGCCATAAGGTGACTATCCCCGTCTGCCGTATCACTCTGGTGGGTTGTGGACATGAAGCCATAAGGTGACTATCCCCGTCTGCCGTACCATTCTGGTGGGTTGTGGACATGAAGCCATAAGGTGACTATCCCCGTCTGCCGTATCACTCTGGTGGGGTTGTGACATGAAGCCATAAGGTGACTATCCC
>JADBJO010012095.1:25000-32500 GCA_016801955.1 Conus betulinus
TGCTGTTTTATAGAATCCGACTTGGACTTAAACGGAAAAAGTTTGGGGGGGTTGTTGTTGTTTTGTTTATGGTGTTGTTGTTGTTGTTGTTGTTGTTGTTGTTGTTTATTCATAACGGTGTGTTTAATGATTCATGTTGTGTGTGAGTGAGTGAGTGAGTGTGTGTGTGTGTGAGTGAGTGAGTGTGTGTGAATGTGTGTGTGTGTGTGTATGCGCGCTTGTGTGTGTGTGTGTGTGGTGTGTGGTGTGTGTGTGTGTGTGGTGTGTGTGGTGTGTGTGTGTGTGTGTGTGTGTGTGAGTGAGTGAGTGTGTATGTGTGTGTGTGTGTATGTGTGCGCTTTTGTGTATGTGTGTGGTGTGTGTGTGTGTGTGGTGTGTGTGTGTGTGTGTGCGCGCGCGCGCGTGCGCGCGCGCGCGAGCGCGTGTATGTGTGTAATATAATGCTCTTGTGTATTACTTATACGCCATTTTCATATTGAAACTCTCTAACACAATTCTCCTGCTGTGTCTCCGTAGCTTTTTCATCATGCAATAAATTTTTGTTTTTTTGTTTTGTTTTTCTGCTTAGATGTTCCCAAGTTTGTTCCTGCATTACTGTTTTCCACGAAGCATTTTACATTCGCAATCAAACAAAACGTGACGACACCCACGATCTTAAGATCCCGAAAACAATATACACATCATTGATCACGCTAGGTGACACAGGCGAAAGAGAATGTTACAATGACACAAAACTACATACGGCTCCAGACACCTACGACCTATCGGATTCTGCGGCACATCGACCGTTGAGACATTCAGTCAAGACAGGCTGAGAAGGGATGGGAAGGCGGACGGGATGAAGGGTGGGTGGGGTGGGGGTGGGAGAGAGACCATCTTTGAACTGTCAATGTGTTGCCAACAGGTGAAAGACTCTATCGTTTAGAGCAAGTCACGAGGAACATGAGACATTTCAGCAAATCGGTATTCCGTGACATATCCATATACATTTTTTTTACATCATATACTCTCTCTCTCTCTCTCTCTCTCTCTCTCTCTCTCTCTCTTCTCTCTCTCTCTCTCTCTCTCTTCTCTATCTCTCTCTCTCTCTCTCTCTGGCTGGCTGGCTGACTCTCTCTCTTCTCTCTCTCTCTCTCTCTCTCTCTCTCTCTCTCTCTCTCTCTCTCTCTCTCTCACTCCAGTTAAACATATTTTCGTTAAACTCATTTTAACTTCAATACAAATCAATCAAATATTAATCATCAGACCAAGTGCCGGTTTGTGAGACACATACTTAGGGTACAGTTACGGGGACCACAACCTTTGACCTCATTTTCATCCACGACCTCCCTGAACAATGCATGGAATCACTGTACTGGACGTTGACAGCATCTATATACAGTGTAATCAACGACAGAGAAAATAGCTATTGTCTATATAGAAGTCTAAACACCTAGTCACAGTGAGCAAAAAGGGAGGGAGGAGGTGGGGGGAGGTAACTTGCTATCCAGCAGCAGGTGAGTGAAACTCAGTCTCTTTGTTAGCCAGCTGAAGGGGCTTACACTTGGAGAGGTCAACTAGTTCTGTCCCCTGATCGCTGGGGTCGTTGGGGGGACGTGATGAGGCAGCCGCCGTTTCTCTCCAGGCTCTTCTGTTGGTGGCTGTTTTGAAGAGATCTGGCATGGTCATTTTGGTCCAGTCCTTTATATTTTCGGACCAGCTCTTTCTCTGCCGTCCTCGTCTGCGCCCTCCTTCAAACGTACCTTGGAGGATGGTTTTGGAGAGGGTGTTGTGACGAATGACGTGGCCCAAACCATGCCATCTCCGTCGTTTGACGGTTGCCAGAAGTGGTTCGTGGGGCTCAACTAGGTTTAGTGACCAGGTTCCGCACATAATCATTGGTCGCTAAGGCCACTGAAGCCAGTGGGCGGAGCTTATCCGCCATGTTGGATAACCCAAAACATCGATCTGGTGTTGAGGTTTTTGCGGTCTACTTAGCGTTGTATTTCCACACAGTCAAACGGAATTGGAATGCGATAAGAAACAGAAACGATCATCACATCAAAGTTACATCTCTCTCTCTCATTTTTTTTAAAATGATGTTGCGTAATTGACTGGAAACGTCCCGAAAGTTGAAGGAAATGCAGAAACAATCAGCGGCACGTCGCATCGCACAAGACACACTAAGCACTGTGCACAGTTTGTGTACACAGCTTTGGAAAGGCTTGTAAACCGCACATATGCAAAAATCAATATCATCATCTTTTATGTGAGGTATTTTGTCTTATGAAGTATAAAATATCAACTAACAAACTTCCGGATTTCCCTCAATCAATAAGATTCATTCATTCATTCGATCATTCTCTCTCTCTCTCTCTCTCTCTCTCTCTCTCTGCCTTTGCTCATTTCAACGGAGTAAATGTCTGGTATGGGGGGGGGGGGGGGGGGGGGGGGGGGGGGGTCTTTTGTCTTATGATGTTAGTCACTGAGAGGTGAAGCAGTAGGGTTTTTTTTCTGTTTGTACCGTTGTTTAGACGGCTAGATCTATGTAAACAAGCCAATTGCAAGCTTATTCTTTTCCCTCAACCCACGTTTCCCGTATGACGTTTCAGACGGATTTTTGCTAAGCCTGAGGTCAAAAATCCCAGTCTGCATTTGGCAAACAGTCCGAGTTTCAATAAATGCATAGCGAATCCTAACGAAAGTTTACTGATAACAATGGTGAAATTTTGCTCTCTCTCTCTCTCTTCTCTCTCTCTCTCAACAGCTCGAGAATATGAAATATTGCTGGCTGAGCAATACAAACAAACAAAAACAACAAGAAGTCATTTGACACAATTACTCACCAGTTGAAGTTATTGGCCAGAAAATAAAACCAGCTTGTTGGAAACTTGTCTGCTTTTACATTTCAGGTTTTGTTTCAGATCTAAAGTGTATTTCCTGCCAGCATAATAGTATTTCACTTGCAAATATGTTTCCACAGTAGCTTTCATAAGAAGCACAACATGATTATTCAAGGGATCCTGATCAAACATATGAGAGACTGCATAACGTGAAAGTTCTTTTCCAACCAATGTTTCCAGTATGGCATGCACAAGTTTGCGACACTGTACGTTTGAAATACATCTTGTGTCTTGGTTGAAAGACACTGAAACAAATCGCCTGAAGAACATTTCTGCTGCAATGCATATGATGATGACGTCGGAGAGGAAGGTGTAACAAGTGCACCTCTGGTTTTCTCATTGATTAAAGAATGTATAGAGCTCTTGCTCTTCATTGTGTCATCCTCAATCAGTGCACCAGTACAAGTTTCACAATGAACAGTCTTTTTCAGTTTGTACACAACAAAGCCTGCAATGTAAGCAAACAATTTCTGCGAGCACTGTGATAACTGAGAGGCTGAAGGAGAAACATAACAATGGTCAGTGCAGTCATCATCCACCATCATGGTCTTTTGGTGAGAAATGTTTATGGCCCTTGCTGACGGAACACTCTCCGTTTCATTGCTAATGTAACCCTTTCTACTTGAAACATTTAACACAGGAACACATTGCAATGGCAGACAGTTACCCCGCAGGACTTCTTGAATTTCATTATGCATTAACAACTTTTTGTAGGCCCCAGAAAACTGTTTACAACTTGGATTGTTGTTGCAGCCAAACATGCTTCTGATTTTACCAAAGAACAACTCGATGTGATCCTGGATAAATTTATAACTCAGCAAGAATGTAAGGTTGCCCTTCTGAATTAATGTTGAGTACAGTGCAGTTAAGCTGTTGATGCACAAAAGAAAGCCAATAAATCCTGTTTTTCTGTTACTTATTGTCATGGGTTTACCGTTTTTGCTTTCTGTCAAAGACAAAATATAATCTTTGGCTTTTGACAAAAAATCCAGTACTTTTTTCAATATTTTTCTCACTGAGAGGCGTCTTCTAGTTACATGCTTTTAAATTTCTGGAGTTCAAGTGTCAAAAAGAGCGCTGAAAATTTTTATAAAATTTATTGTCTCTTCACACCCTTCAAAATCTTCAAATCCTTCTTTTAGGCAAAAGGACAGGGATGTTGCAACAGATTCACTGAGTCTGTGCCGCAAGCTTCACATTCATTTTTTTTTTTTTTGCCATTGTGAGAGAGAGAGAGTGAGAGAGTGAAATTGACAGAGAGAGAGCAAGAAGAAAGAGAGAGAGAGAGTGAGGAAAGAGACAGACAGAGAGAGAGAGAGACAGAGAGAGAGAATGAGAGACTCGTTTCAATTACTATCGCGTATCACTATGTATTCATAGTACTAAATTAATAGTAAAAAGTTTACCCCTATTCCAACTCGCAAAGCTCCCCCAACATGTAGGCACACACACACACACACACACACACACACACACACACACACACACACACACACACACACTGAGGGGGCCCTTGCACTGGCTCTGGTGCTGCAGCCAAAGATGGGCTGGCCTTTGGGAACCTTCCTCAACGCGGCCTGCCGTCACATCCCTTTGGCTGAGAGAGTGGGGATGTACCGTGGGCAAGGCTCCTCCACTATAATCAAACTTTCGCCCATCCTGCCAGAATATAGCATCTGCCCTCTCTGCTATCTGGCCGTCATAGTCGAAAACAACTGACTGACTGGCTGGCATCGCGCATCACTACTAAGGCCTAGATCTACGTGCGGTACATTCTTGACACAAGTCGCAGCGTAAGCACAGGCTCCATGTCTCACTCTGTCACAGTTGACCGACACCTTGTTGCCCTACGACTCTGACCTGACCTGACCTGACCTGACAAACGGCCTCTGTGTGTGCCAAACAGTCGTAGCACTAACCCCATAATCATAATGAAAGACTCTCTAGCCTAGTCAGGAAAGCATTATAAGTCTACCTCAATACCAAATTTCTTCTCTCTGTATTCTAGAATGATTCCAAACCTTAGAATGCTTTCGTGCAACCCGGTCCAGATGAACACTCCCGACACCACTGATCTGACAGTTAGATCTAATCGATTGATATTTACATTCACTCATGATCAGCAACAATGGCAACATTACTTACCTGTGTAAAGTTATGCCTCGTTTCCTATCACGATCAGATCTGTTCGTGCACCCGAAAGCACAGCAGCTAGGCATCTTCGCGGCTTTGTTTTGGGTTAACCAAAATGGCGCCTGTAGAAATGTTTGGCTTCAAAGAAATGTCTGTCTGTCTGTCTGTCTGTGTGTCTGTCTATCTATCTATCTATCTATCTATCTATCTATCTATCTACCTAGCAATCAATCAATCTACCTCTCTATTTATTTACCAGTTTATGTGTCTCTGTCTGTCTATCTATGCCTCTTTCTTTCTGGCTGGCTGTCAGTATTTCTCTGTAACTATTTCCATATCTGTTCTGTTCTACCTGTTTGTCTGCCTGTCTGTACATCTATTAGCCATTGTCTGTTGTCAATCAGGAATATGTCCAAACAGACTTTTTGTTTTACCAGAGAAAGCAACACTTCAGACATAATCGTTGTCTTGTCGTATTTTGCATAGGGTGCTGCATACACTCGCTCTCCTAAGAACAACAGTATGACAGACTGAAAATACAAACTAATGGAAGGTTTTCATTCTGGTTTTTAAAAACCAACACCGTATCACACACGTCACGTGAACAGTTTTCGGAAAAGTTTTATAAATCACACACACACACACACACACACGCACGCACGCATGCACGCAAGCATACACGCACGCACACACACACACACACCACACACACACACACACCACACACACACACACACCACAACCACACACACGAAAACTGTGAAACCGTNCCCTTTCCCTGTCCCCTCAAACCCTTCATCTTCCCTGTCTCCAACACCCCCCCCCCCTGCTCCCCTTTCTTTCCTCCAGTTGCTCTCCCCCTCTCCTCCCCTTTTCCCTGTCCCCTCCAAAACCCTTCATCTTTCCCCTGTCTCAACCCCCCCCCCCCCCCCCCCCCTCCCCTTTCTTTCCTCCACCCCTCCTCCCCCCCTTTCCCTGTCCCCTCAAACCCTTCATCTTCCCTGTCTCCCCCCCCCCCCCCCCTGCTCCCCTTTCTTTCTTTCCTCCAGTTGCTCTACCCTCTCCTCCCCCTTTCCCTGTCCCCTCAACCCTTCATCTTCCCCTGTCTCCAACCCCCCCCCCCCCCCCCCCCCCCCTTGCTCCCCTTTCTTTCCTCCACCCCTCCTCCCCCCCCTTTCCCTGTCCCCTCAAACCCTTCATCTTCCCTGTCTCCAACAGCCCCACCCCGTTCCCCCCCTCCCATTCCCCCCCCCCCCTCCCCATCTTCGTTTCAACCCCCTCCCTATCCTAACCCCCCCCCCCCCCCCCCCCCCCCCCCCCCCCCCCCCCACGCTTCCTTTTTTTGCCCTACCCTTTCTCTCTCTAGCTTTCTCCCCTTTTTTTTCACCCCCCCCCCCTCCCTCTTCCCCCTCATACAATTCAACCTTTCCTGTGTCCACCCCCCCCCCCCCCCCCTTTTTTTTTTTCTTTTTTTTTTTTGCCTCATCTTCCCTCACTCTCCCCCTCTTCTTCTTTTCACCCCCAACCCAGCCCCTTTTGCACACCCTACTCCCCCCCCCCCCCCCCTTTTTTTTGCCCAGCCTCCCCCCTTGCTCCTCCCATTCCACCACCCCCCCTCCTATTTTTTTCCTACTCCTTCATGCTCTCTCTAGTCCCCTGAACAGACTTTAGCCACCAAAATCAAAATTAGACACAGCGAATTAAACTATTCTTAGAAATCTTTTTGCCCGCAGCAGTTCCCCTTGATATCAGAACAAGACAAGCCAGTGAAATTTTTCTCTTAGTTCCTCCTCCCTCCCCCTCCCCCCCTCATTGCCTCAGCCCCCTTCATCACGCCTTTCCCTCCCCATTACTGAGGGCGGTGTAAGACTCTCTCTGTGTGTGTGTGTGTGTGTGTGTGTGTGTGTGTGTGTGTGTGTGTGTGTGTGTGGGGGGTGAGGGGGGCATGGGGGGGGGGGGGGGGTGCATGCGTGGGTGTATGCATCCGTGTGTGTGAGAGTGCTTTTGTGTGCCTCACGCGCGCGCGTGTGTATTTGTGTGTGTGTGTGTGTGTGTGTGTGTGTGTGTGTGTGTGTGTGTGCATTTGTGTGTGTTTGCGTGTGTGAGTGTGTCCATGTGTGTTTGTGCGTGTGCGTGCACGCGCATAAGAGAGAGAGAGAGAGAGAGAGAGAGAGAGAGAGAGAGAGAGAGAGAGAGAATGTGTGTGTTTGTGTGTGTGTGTGTGTGTGTGTGTGTGTGTCGGGGGAGGGGGTTGGAGGGCTGCGCGCGCGCGTACACACGTGTATATGCCTGCACCCCCATCCTCTCTTTCTGTCATTTCAGTGTTTACATTGCAACAGGAATGTCAGTGAACCCTTTGCCATAGCATGAACTATGCCTGTGTTGACCAGTCATTACCTTCAGGATGACACAGTGCCATAGCATGAACTATGCCTGTGTTGACCAGTCATTACCTTCAGGATGACACAGTACCATAGCATGAACT
>JADBJO010012095.1:37500-50528 GCA_016801955.1 Conus betulinus
GGTTTTCTGTGAAAACTGTGCCTGCTGTTGATGGGGGTGGAGGTGGGGGGGTGGGGGGTGGGGGGTTACGTCTGAAGAGTCGCCGCAGTCTGCGAGAAATGCGTTGCAGTGGATTCTGTCTGACACGGACAGGCAGTCCGGCAACAGTCTCTACAGTACGTGGAACCCGGTTGAAAAAAAGGGGCGGGAAGAAATAGGGTGTGGTGAGGAGATCAGGGTACATGGATCGGATGAAGGGGATCCAGGCATCCTCTGGAGCACTCCCCGCCTGCAATGACACATCAACCCTGGGTTTTTTTTTTCATCAATGCTTGGTCATCATCATCATCATCATCATCATCATCATTATCATCTCATCATCATCATCATCATCATCTTCATCATCATCATTATTATTATCATCATTATTATCATTATTGTTATTATCATTGCTAATGATAATAACAATGTTATTATTATTATTATCATTATAATTATCATTATTATCTATTCATTCCTTCATTTATCATTTTGTGGGTTGTTGCATACTTTAGTTACGCACAGCCTAAAAATACACCCCATCATAAAATGAACTGCTCCATGTTAAACGTTCAGCCTGACTGATCTGTATCTGTCACCGCCAATCAATGATGATAACACCAGGCAGTTCAGGTTCAATCCTCTCTGTGCCGTTAAATGTTCAGCCTGACTGATCTGTATCTGTCACCGCCAACCAAGATAACACCAGGCAGTTCAGGTTCAATCCTCTCTGTGCCGTTAAATGTTCAGCCTGACTGATCTGTATCTGTCACCGCCAATCAATGATAACACCAGGCAGTTCAGGTTCAAGGCTCTCTGTGCCTGTGTTAAATGTTCAGCCTGACTGATCTGTATCTGTCACCGCCAACCAAGGATAACACCAGGCAGTTCAGGTTCAATCCTCTCTGTGCCGTTAAATGTTCAGCCTGACTGATCTGTATCTGTCACCGCCAACCAAGGATAACACCAGGCAGTTCAGGTTCAATCCTCTCTGTGCCGTTAAATGTTCAGCCTGACTGATCTGTATCTGTCACCGCCAACCAATGATAACACCAGGCAGTTCAGGTTCAATCCTCTCTGTGCCGTTAAATGTTCAGCCTGACTGATCTGTATCTGTCACCGCCAACCAAGGATAACACCAGGCAGTTCAGGTTCAATCCTCTCTGTGCCGTTAAATGTTCAGCCTGACTGATCTGTATCCGTCACCCGCCAACCAAGGATAACACCAGGCAGTTCAGGTTCAAACCCCTCGGTGCCGTCCAGTGATTAAGGCCTCTCTCTCTCCTCTCTCTCTCTCTCTCTCTCATAGTTGTTACTATGAAGACAATTAAGTTGTTGGCCTGCGCTTGTCCCCCCCCCACCCCCCCCCCCCCCCCCACCCCACCCCTCATCCACCCACTATTAGATTGTTTGTCTTTGTGTTTGTCTGACTTTATGCAAGTTTGAAAGGCTGTGCCAGTCTTGAATAAAAGTTGCTCTGTGTGTTAGGTTTCCTTATGGGAGCAAAAACTACCCCACTATTTACTGATTATTGATGCAATCATGTTGTCTTACTAACACCCTCAGCAGCATGTCTCGTGTGTTATATCTTGATATTATTGATACATTCATGTTGTCTTGCTAACACCCTTAGCAGCATGTCATAGGCAAATATTTCAGAAGAGGAATGTATACTCTCTCTCTCTCTCTCTCTCTCTCTCTCTGTTTTTTTTTTATCTCTCCCTTTTCCCCAGTTGTTGTCAGGAAATTATCAAGCTTGGGAAATCAGTCATCTCAAACGTTTGTGAAACTATTTGACTCCCAAGTCCAACCCATTGTTCAATATGGCGCTAAAATCTGGGGTCTGGATAAAGCTGCAGTAAACTGTGAGAACATACATTGATTTGTTTTAAAGAGGTTTCTTGGGATTTCACTACAAACATCCCTTGCACCATATCCCGATTTTCTTGTCAATGAAAATGGACAGACATCTAAATTTATAATGACAAGATTTAGATTTGGAATATCAGATATCTTTGTTCATCATTTTCGTTATCGGCAACATTACAATTCTGATCTCACCTGTCCATTACGCAAAATGCATGTGAAGATGAAGTTCATTTTGTATTGCAGTGTACTGCCTTGAGTGGTCTTAGAGATGAGTTCATTCCGCCTAAATATTACAGACAACCATCTGTATTTAGACTCGTCTTACCTATGGCCTGCACTAAAGAGATGTTGTTAGAAGATTTGGCCTTGTACGCTACACAAAGCCTTCCGAAGCATAGTGTGTTTTGGAGTTGCAAATCTTTAAAGAAAAAATAGTAGCCAGTATATACCCATTTAAAACCAATAAAAACATTCATACAATCATCTCTCTCTGCTCTCTCATCTCATCTTGTGAGCGGTGACGGTGGTGCTGTCAGGGAACCAGTAAATGGCGACAATGGGTGATAAATTAGTTGCAAGCTGGGTACAAAAGAAGTGCAAGGGAATGATCAAATGGAACTCGTTAAAGGAGCAAGAAAAGAAGAAAGAACAAAGATGCACGGGGCGCGGATGGAGGGGGGAATAATCAGCCAGGGATTGGGGGGAAGATGTTAGAGGAGGACCAGGAGAAAGTAAAGTAAAAAAAAGGGCGAGATGGTCAATAAGCAGGCGTCAAAAGAATCTCTCAAAGTCGTCGTCTCCTCTCGGTCCTCTCGCAGGGGGGGCGAATCTCGTTCGGGTCGCCATGGGAGTGTGAAAGCCAAGTAATGGGTACACGGGAGGAATGTAAGGTGTGTAAGTCGGATGTGACATAGTCAATAGTACAAGGATGAGGGGGAAAGAACGTGCGAGGCCAGCATGGTCATCGAAGGGGGACAAGTGTGTGTGGCGAACGGAACGGAACTGATAGCAAGAACAGATTCAGCAGGGAGAAAGAAAAAGAAAGGGGGAGAAAGGAATTTGAAGGGGGGGGGCCAAAGCTTAATAGATAGGGTAGGTAAAGGGAGTGGAAAGAAGATATCTATGATGACGGCGGGCAAGAGGTCCAAATAAGGCTTGCAACATCTACCCCGAGGGGGGTCAAATTCGGATTTATCTCCTTAACCATTTGTGTCCAGACCATAACCCGTTAAAGTAAANGTGCCTGCTGTTGAATGTGGTGTGGAGGTGGGGTGGTTGGGGGTTTACGTCTGACAGATCGCCGCATTCTTGTCGAGTGGATCGATGAAGGGGATCCAGGCATCCTCTGGAGCACTCCCCGCCTGCAATGAACAATCAACCCTGGGTTTTTTTTTTTTCATCAATGCTTGGTCATCATCATCATCATCATCATCATCATTATCATCTCTATCATCATCATCATCATCATCTTCTCATCATCATTATTATTATCATCATTTATTATCATTATTGTTATTATCATTGCTAATGATAATAACAATGTTATTATTATTATTATCATTATAATTATCATTATTAATCTATTCATTCCTTCATTTATCATTTTGTGGGTTGTTGCATACTTTAGTTACGCACAGCCTAAAAATACACCCCATCATAAAATGAAACTGCTCCATGTTAAACGTTCAGCCTGACTGATATCTGTCACCGCCAATCAATGATAACACCAGGCAGTTCAGGTTCAATCCTCTCTGTGCCGTTAAATGTTCAGCCTGACTGATCTGTATCTGTCACCGCCAACCAAGGATAACACCAGGCAGTTCAGGTTCAATCCTCTCTGTGCCGTTAAATGTTCAGCCTGACTGATCTGTATCTGTCACCGCCAATCAATGATAACACCAGGCAGTTCAGGTTCAATCCTCTCTGTGCCGTTAAATGTTCAGCCTGACTGATCTGTATCTGTCACCGCCAACCAAGGATAACACCAGGCAGTTCAGGTTCAATCCTCTCTGTGCCGTTAAATGTTCAGCCTGACTGATCTCTGTATCTGTCACCGCCAACCAAGGATAACACCAGGCAGTTCAGGTTCAATCCTCTCTGTGCCGTTTAAATGTTCAGCCTGACTGATCTGTATCTGTCACCGCCAACCAATGATAACACCAGGCAGTTCAGGTTCAATCCTCTCTGTGCCGTTAAATGTTCAGCCTGACTGATCTGTATCTGTCACCGCCAACCAAGGATAACACCAGGCAGTTCAGGTTCAATCCTCTCTGTGCCGTTAAATGTTCAGCCTGACTGATCTGTATCCGTCACCGCCAACCAAGGATAACACCAGGCAGTTCAGGTTCAAACCCCTCGGTGCCGTCCAGTGATTAAGGCGATGGCAAGGGATCTCTGCCTGTTTGTGTTTGCTGCTGCTGCCATCTCTAGAGCTTAACTCTCTGTCCGTCTGTCTGTCTGCTTATTTATGTATTGCCACTTAATTAATGATTCTAGTCTTGGGTGGTATATCAACAGTTAAAAGAAAGGGGACGAGGGGATTATGATGGCCTCTCTCTCTCTCTCTCTCTCTCTCTCTCTCTCTCTCTCTCTCTCTCTCTCTCTCTCTCTCTCATAGTTGTTACTATGAAGACAATTAAGTTGTTGGCCTGCGCTTGTTCCCCCCCCCCCCCCCCCCCCCCCCCACCCCACCCCTCATCCACCCACTATTAGATTGTTTGTAGCATGTCTCGTGTGTTATATCTTGATATTATTGATACATTCATGTTGTCTTGCTAACACCCTTAGCAGCATGTCATAGGCAAATATTTCAGAAGAGGAATGTAATACTCTCTCTCTCTCTCTCTCTCTCTCTCTCTCTCTTTTTTTTTTTTTTTTCCTCTCCCTTTTTCCCCAGTTGTCAGGAAATTATCAAGTTTGGGAAATCAGTCATCTGAAACGTTTGTGAAACTATTTGACTCCCAAGTCCAACCCATTGTCCAATCTGGCGCTAAAATCTGGGGTCTGGATAAAGCTGCAGTAAACTGTGAGAACATACATTGATTTGCTTTAAAGAGGTTTCTTGGGATTTCACTACAAACATCCAGTGATTTGGTTTATGGGGAAACTAACAGGTATCCAATTCTGCATTTACATGTATTCGTTACTGGTTGAAACTGATAAAAATGAACGATTCTAGATTACCAAGAAAGTTTATAACATGTTGTGTAACCTGGATGCTAGGGGAAAACGCAAACTGGGCTACCAGGTTGAGAGTTAAATGATATGATGAATTAGGCCTTGGACCTGTCTGGTAAAAATCAGGGTGTAGCAGATGAGCCGACGGTTATCCGAATGGTTCGTACAAGACTGGTTGATAGCAGATGGCAAGAATGGAATTCCCACATAAATGATAGTACCAGATTTGGTGTGTGTAGACAGTATAACTCCTTGCACCATATCCCGATTTTCTTGTCAATGAAAATGGACAGACATCTAAAATTTATAATGACAAGATTTAGATTTGGAATATCAGATATCTTTGTTCATCATTTTCGTTATAGGCAACATTACAATTCTGATCTCACCTGTCCATTACGCAAAATGCATGTGAAGATGAAGTTCATTTTGTATTGCAGTGTACTGCCTTGAGTGGTCTTACAGATGAGTTCATTCCGCCTAAATATTACAGACAACCATCTGTATTTAGACTCGTCTTACCTATGGCCTGCACTAAAGAGGATGTTGTTAGAAGATTTGCCTTGTACCTACACAAAGCCTTCCGAAGCATAGTGTGTTTTGGAGTATGTGCTGTTCTCGTTTTGTTCGAATGTGCTTTACAATAACATTTTGTCAATGTGTAATCCACCCCCATCATAAGGGGCCATGGCCTTTAACGATAAAATCATCCGTATCTGTATCCCCTCCTCTCTCCTCTCTCTCTCTCTCTCTCTCTCTCTCTCTCTCTCTCTCTCTCTCTCTCTCTCTCTCTCTCTCTCTCTCTCTCTCTCTCTCTCTCTCTCTCTCTCTCTCTCTCTCCTGTGCGTACTGCTGTACCAAATGCATTGTTGCAAATCTATTAAGAAGAAAAAATAGCAGCCAGTAGTATACCCATGTTGAAAAAAAAAAAAAAAACAATTCATACAGGCATCTCTCTCTCTCTCTCTCTCTCTCTCTCTCTCTCTCTCTATAATTAACAGGAGGATTGGTGTATTTTGCGCGCGCGCGCGCGCGTGTGTGTGTGTGTGTGTGTGTGTGTGTGTGTGTGTGTGTGTGTGTGTGTGTGTGTGTGTGTCAGTTATCATTCATTCATCCTCCTTCGCTGTTTCGATGTTTCATCTTTAAATTCTTATATTGATGCAGAATCAACTTTTTTACACACATTTTTTTAAGGTATCTCTGAAGATATGTATGTTTGTGAACTGTTTTGTGAGTTATGGTCGCTAGTCACGCTTAATTAGTTGCTAGCTAAGTTTAGTCCCTTAGCGGGGCAAGGGGCGGATGAAAAAAAATCATACATTTGCTTATCTGCTACCCTTAGAAATAAAGATTATCAATCAATCACTCAATCAATCTATCTATCAATCAATCAGTCGTTCAGTCTCTCTCTCTCTCTCTCTCTCTCTCTCTCTCTCTCTCTCTCTCTCTCTCTCTCTCTTTTTACAAGCTCTGTTTATAACTAAAGGGTCAAACATAACACCTAAACTGCTTTGGTGAGCAGACGATATTCAGAAAGCTGTGCAGTTGCCAGATAGCCTATTATGGCAAACAGAAACACAAACTAGTAAAAAAAAAAGAGAAAAAAAGAAGAAGAAAAAAGAAGAAAAAGAGAAAGAAGGGTTCAAGAATCAAAGGAACAAAGTAGCATCAATGCTGTGCCGTTTAAAAAAAAAAAAGAAAAGAAATGTCAAAACCTTACTTTATCACAGCTCCAACACTAACTCTTTGCGCTCTTCTATTCCCAACTTGGTTTCATAGGGAATGTTACGTTTTTATAGTTATAATGGTCATACAAGTCTATTTCCAATTTCCACACCCTATGAATTATCTCCCTTCGGTCTCTCTCTCTCTCTCTCTCTCTCTCTCTCTCTCTCTCTCTCTCTCTCTCTCTCTCTCTCTCTCTCTACTTCAAACATCTTACTTAGCGGTAAATCTTTTATTCCTGATTTGTATTTAACTCTATAGGTTGTTTTTGAAGTAATCATACATTTTGCATATTATTAATCTTTTGAATGGTGCTATTGTTTTTTTTGTTTTCTGTCTTTTTTTATACTTAACTTTGAGCTTATCTTGGAGCGTTCTGTTTTACAGTTGGAGTGTTTATTTAAGTGTTGTGTTGATATTGCATATGTGATGGTGGTTTGTGGTGGTGGTGTGTGTGTGTGTGTGTGTGTGTGTGTGTGTGTGTGTGTGTGTGTGTGTGTGTGTGTGTGTGTGTGTGTGTGTGTGTGTGTGTGTGTGTGTGTGTGTGTGTGTGTGTGCGCGCGTGCGCGCGCGCGCGCGCTCGTGTGTGTGTGTGTATGACACTGTTTTGGCGGGATGTGTGCGTGTGATTCTGTATTGGTGTGGTGTGTGTATATCTGGGGTGGTGGGAGGTGGGGGGGGGGTGGTAGGATGTGTGCGTGCATGTGTTAATTTTATATACAGACTGACACAAGATGGAGAAATCAACTGACAAGGAATGACTGAGCACAGTGCAAAGAGTGGAATATTTTTTAATGATATACTTGTTTATAATTTGTTGTTATATGTGAATTTTGATAATGGCACCACAAACAAATTTTTCTTGTATTCTATGAGGACAAATAAAACATCGTGTATCGTGTAACTCAAACCCAATTTGGAGAGCTATACACATTCTTATGCATAAGAATTCAGGCAAAACATGTGCAGTTCTCAACACTATCCCTGCTGCTAGTTTAATGTTTATCAATTGTGAAACACGCCAGTGCTGAGCCTATCCTAAGTATGGAGAAAGCGCCGAAGTGTAACCCTCCTCCCCCTCCCCCTCCCCCCCTCTTCCCCGCCTATCAGTCTGGAAACGCGTGTACGCGCAGAGCATGGCGACTGTATTCTGAAGAGAAGCACAAGTTGTGTACTCGTCACTCAGTTCAGTGAACTACGCCACTTGAACCAGCGATGACTCATCAACAAGAAGTGTTTCCGAATTTCGAGCGATAATCACCTTGACTGGATGACTTTTAGATAAATCAGAATTTGGTGATTGTCAATGATGGACAGCAAAGTTTGGAGCAGAGACAGCTGCGGTACCAGCATGAATTCAGCAGCGTGAGCTGATGTGTTGGAGAAATAACCAGTGACGAAGTTAAAAGTGTGTTTTATGTCAACTTTCACGCCAACATGATTTCCTATTGTTGACGTAGATTGACATCGACGGAGCCAATAGGTTGAATATCGATTAGTCGACGACTGAAAACTTTGTGTTAAAGCCGTACCGATTCAAGTGTAGTATTGGCATCCAATAAAGATTTATCCGGGAACACTGAAAAAAGGAAGCCTACTGTGAGTGGACATTTCATATTGAGAGTTCATCATCGTCTAATTCAGTGTACAAAGGTCTTTGAGGTCACTGATCACAAATCATGACTAACAAAAAACTGATTATCTAATGATTGTCCAGACTTTAACCACAAACATTTGATGTGCCATAAGGGCTCTCTTCGGCATTTTAGTCTGTGTATATGATTCTTACTTTGCCCTTACTTCTCTAAAGCTCTTACGAAGTCTGTGTATATGGTCTGCCCTTTCTTCCCTAAAGCTTTCATGAAGTCTGTGTATATAATCTGCCCTTCTTCTCTAAAGCTTTCATAAAGTCTGTGTATATTATCTGCCCTTACTTCTAAAAGCTTTTGCTAGTTCTTTGCTGATGATACATCTATACTCCAGCCATCCCGACCTAACTCGATTTTCCATTTTATTGTAAGAAAATATATGATCAATTGGTGAAATGGACTACACTAAATTACACGTCATAAAACGAACAGAAAACAAAGAGTCTGGTTATAACTTCGTGACAGAACAGACAAAAAAAAATGTTAGGTAGGAAATCAAGGTCTGACCAGCCCGTTGGGCTAATGCGTAGGTCAGACATCCGCTGAGTCGTAGCCACGAGACCCTCTTCTTCAATTGTCTCATCTTAGTTCTTAATTCATTTATCCATCAGCTTCAAATCATGCGTAGTGTGGTCTCAAAACTTAGGGGGTGTGTGTAGCGCATATGGACTAGTCCGCACGCAGTGACGCCTCCTTGATGAAACTGAAACTGACAGAATTTCATTCGATTACGCCCTCCATATATACATCAGTGACAGAACAGACAAAATTTAACTTCGACTACGCCCCCTATATATACATAAGAGACAAACAAATTGAAGAAATTAGCACGTGCACATTTTGGGGTGTTACTTTAGACAATAATATCAGGTGGTTACCCCTATTAACTGTGTATGCACACGTGCACCACAAATAAAAGAAAAACTTCTTTCAGCTTAAAAGGAGAGAGAGAGAGAGAGAGAGAGAGAGAGAGAGAAACAGGGTCAGGTGCTAAGCACTGCAAAGACGTACCAAAGTCTCAGTGGATGACAGCCACATCCAAACTGGCACCCAAAATATGTTGTTGTTTGTTTGTTTGTTTGTTTGTGTGATAAACATTTGATTGCATTTGTTTGAGTAGTAAATCACAACAGCAAATCAATGGAGAAGAAAGGGGAACAGGGGAGAGGGGAAGAGGGAGTAGGTGGGGGGGGGGGGGGGGGGGGGGGGGGGGGGGGAAGGAGGCACCAAAGGAAGGGGAAAATCTAAGATTATCATAACCCTGAAATAACAAGATCAACACTACTACCACCCCCACCACCACCTGCACCACCACTGCTACTAATACTACTACTACTACAACAACAACAAACAACAATAATAATAATAAATAATAAAGTACAACAATAATAACAAAACAACAATGATAATGGTAAAAATAAAAAGAATATTGATAGTAGTAATAATAATAATAATAATGATAATAGCATCACAATAATAACAATACCTACATCAATGATAATAATGACATACCGATCAAATTAAAAAAAAAAAAAAAGAAACTAGAAAGATGGCCAAGAAATATGTACAAATGGGCAAGGCGCAAACAACAACAACAACAACAACAACACAGCAACAACAACAACAACAACAACAGCAGCAGCAGCAACAACAACAACAACAACACAACAACAACAGCAGCAGCAGCAACAACAAAAAACCCAACATTTTGACGCTCTTACAATACATGATTTGACGTATATGTCTATCATACAATAACAAGCATAGGTTTTTACAAGTTCCATTCTGTTAAACTTAGTCACTTTATCATCAATATTGGCATTATATTGTTCTATCGTGTATCTTTTATTCGACTGCTCCTGAACTAAATTATTAGGTAGGTACACACACACACACACACACACACACACACACACACACACACACTCTCTCTCTCTCTCTCTCTCTCTCTCTCTCTCTATATATATATATATATATATATATACATATATATATATATATACATACATACATACATACATACATACATACATACATACATACATACAACACACAAAAGAAAAAGCAAACAAGCCAGTTTTTCTTTCCAACGTTTCGGCTCTGGGCCTTCCTGAGGGACTTCTTTATTTTAGTACTACTGAAAAATCAAACTCTGCCTTTCTTTGATTATCACTTGGTGAATATCAGCTGGCTGGTACAGCCCCCCTAACAAAAAACAATGTGTGTGTGTGTGTGTGTGTGTGTGTGTGTGTGTGTGTGTGTGTGTGTGTGTGTGTTGTTTGGCAAACATAATAAAGTTGAAAATACTATCTATATTGCTATGGTTATCCACATTGAAAAGTACCAGTTCACGTGAAAAATCAACATTGTAAGCATTTCCACATTTTCCATTGAATACTTCTTGCCAAAGAGGTAAAAAAAAAAAAAAAAAAAAAAATCGAACACATTTTACAACTCCAGAAAGTTGTAAAACGAGGCGACTGAGGGCGGGCGGAAAAAAGAAGAAGCAAACCTTAAACAGAGGAGGGGTTAGTTACCGCCACAGACACAGACAAACAGGTTACAGGACAAAACACAATGCATTTCGACCTCTTGGGTCTTCTTCAGACAAACCAAACCACATTTAGGACAGTGAAAACGAATAACTAGGAACAACTTATCTTCTCATGTTCGGTACAAAATGCTGCATTCCACTGGATCAGTAAGATTTTCATCATACGTCACAATTACGTCTGTAAGTTTGTCGCGGAAGGAAGGCAGAAACACGTCGCGATCCTTCCACCAAAATAACACAACTTGGCGCTTACAGTTCTGTACAATCACCTCAGGCCTACTACCACTGCCTTGTGTTGGTGTTCCACTAGTCATTTGCATCGATCGGCGAGCACTGTGGTACTTTATGACTGGAAATAGAGAACTTCAAACGAAAATACAAACCCAGGGCCAGTGGCAGCTGCAAATCTGTGTTGTCCGATAATGTTTAACGCCATCCAAGTTGTTGCCCAATGAAAGTTGAAAACTACCAGAATCCCTGTCACTTTATTCATGACTAGAGTATACAATGGTTTTGTCCGCGAGCATTTCATTTCAAGAGTCAATAAACAGGGGTAAATTGTTTAAGCATATGGATAACAAGATAGACCCTGGCGCTGACCATTGAGGGATGCCTTGATGAACAGATGATGATCATAAGATACAGACCTATTTACTGTATTGGTTGGCTTTTTGTCGGAAAGAAATGAAGACACGAGTTCTAACGAATTGTCAGAGATCAGATAATGATCATAAGATACAGACCTATTTGCTGTATTGGTTGGCTTTTTGTCTGAAAGAAATGAAGACACGAGTTCTAACGAATTGTCAGAGATCAGATAATGATCATAAGATACAGACCTATTTGCTGTATTGGTTGGTTTTTTTGTCTGAAAGAAATGAAGACACACGAGTTCTAACGAATTGTCAGAGATCAGATAATGATCATAAGATACAAACCTATTTGCTGTATTGGTTGGCTTTTTGTCGGAAAGAAATGAAGACACGAGTTCTAACGAATTGTCAGAGATCAGATAATGATCATAAGATACAAACCTATTTGCTGTATTGGTTGGCTTTTTGTCGGAAAGAAATGAAGACACGAGTTCTAACGAATTGTCAGAGATCAGATAATGATCATAAGATACAAACCTATTTGCTGTATTGGTTGGCTTTTTTGTCGGAAAGAAATGAAGACACGAGTTCTAACGAATTGTCAGAGATCAGATGATGATCATAAGATACAGACCTATTTGCTGTATTGGTTGGCTTTTTGTCGGAAAGAAATGAAGACACGAGTTCTAACGAATTGTCAGAGATCAGATGATGATCATAAGATACAAACCTATTTGCTGTATTGGTTGCTTTTTGTCGGAAAGAAATGAAGACACGAGTTTCTAACGAATTGTCAGAGATCAGATAATGATCATAAGATACAAACCTATTTGCTGTTTTGGTTGGCTTTTTGTCGGAAAGAAATGAAGACACGAGTTCTAACGAATTGTCAGAGATCAGATAATGATCATAAGATACAGACCTATTTGCTGTATTGGTTGGCTTTTTGTCGGAAAGAAATGAAGACACGAGTTCTAACGAATTGTCAGAGAAGTTGTGCATTTTTTACGACTGTGTTGATTTCTATCAAAGACTTTGATGAAATGTATGGTGGGTAGCTAGGGCCAAGGGAAGGAACTCTTCCTAGTAAAGAAGGAATACCTCCAGTTGTGGGCCCAAACATCAAACAGTTGAATAGATTAATGTTACATGTCAACACGTCGTTCGATTGTTCTAATGGTTAAGCTATGCACCAGTATCTACAGCGCAATGACAGATTCACTAGTGCAATTAGTAACGTTAGGATTAAACGGTGCTTTATAAAAAAAAAAAATGGCATGGATTTAAATCCAACAGAAGTGCCACACCAAGCCTAAGGCTTACATCCTGCTCTGAAATAAAAATCACAGGTAACATCTGAAACTGAACTGTACTTCCAGACATAAATAATCTTGGAAATGTTGAGGAAATTCGTTAAGTGTTAATTAAATCCTGCGCCAGGAG